>VYZQ01044490.1:77481-98462 GCA_013400655.1 Mystacornis crossleyi
GTCTTTCAACTCCAAAGTTCCCAGGCTACTTTCTTCTTCTGAAATGTCATGTGTTTCTCTGATGTTTGGTATCTCCAAGCAGCTGATGTGGCTTAAATCACAAAGCAGAGAACCTGCAACTCTACTTGCCCAGTTTGCTCTCCCTGTTAGCATCAAGCAATGATGCCCCAGACTGGCAGATTCAGAGATGGGGCCTTTCCTAGAAGCAAAAGGCATGCTGTACAAACCAGAACTGCAGCTCCCTCACTTTCCTGTTAGTCTGCAACATCTTGCAGAAGCCTTAAATGTGGCAATGCCTTGCAGGCATAGACGTGGTAAATTTACAGGGTTTATATCAACGCACAACACACAACAATGAATCTTAAAAATCCAGGATAGTCAGTTCTTTCCTAAGTGAACTAACTGAGTAACATGGGATCTACTACTGAAATTTCAGTAAATACACCAAATCAAAATTTATACTAAAAAATTCAATTCCAGTGTTTTCTGATGGAAATTCTTGATGTGTTTGCATTTAGCTGTTTTGTGTTCCAATACCTTTGTGATGAACTGCTGTGTCCAGTGAAAGCCACTGGGTCTGTCAGTATCCAGGCAGTGCAGAATTCATGTGTAGAAGAGAGAAAATCAAATACAGCCTTACTCTAACAACACTGACGTTATCATGCCCTTAGATGCTTGTTCTGTTGCCTTGTTCTTCCACGTATAAAAGCTTTCCGTCTGAGCTGACAGCCTTGGGGCTGGCTGGAGTTCGGAGCCTTTGTCATTCATAGTACAGCATTTATTAAAATTTGTAATACTTGCATGTGCTTCCAGATCCATGCTATTTAATAGAGTAGTGCAGGTTTACAGTCAGTAGACATTGATAAATGCAGCACTTGCTGCCAAAAGAAACTATCTGTTGATACCACAATTGCAGGACTCTTAGACCAATCATAAAAATCAATTAGAGACAATGTTTTAAATTAAACAGAAAACGATCAAAGACATTTTACTTCACAATCTTATTAATATGTATAATGCGTTATGAAATCCATTTTATTTGCTTCCAATGTTTTCCCAGCTGAACAGGAAGCTTTTAAAAAAACAATTACCACTTTGAATCTCCTCTGCTGCATGCAAGTCATGTCGTGCCTGAGCCAATCCTTTCATACAATTCTTTATCACTGGCAGGCAGTCATATCAAAAAATTAATAATGACTGCTTCATTTTTCAGAACCTGTAATCATCTTACTATGTAATTTTGAATGCAAGGTAAGGAAGAAGAGAAGACCAGGGGTCTGAAAAACTTCATAAAATCCCACCAGGTTCTGGTGCTCACTTTTTCCCCTTTCAGTTAAAGATACCATTCTCTTTTCAGTGTTAGCCCTGTCAAAACAAAGAAAAATATTCAAACTATTTGTGATGGCTATTTGTTGTGACAAGGTTTGGATATAATTCAAGAATAGACATCTGAACCCGGATTTAACATTACTGATGTTCCTCTAGATGGTCGTTTAACAAGTCTCCACACACACAAAGGGCAGTTTCATCTCCCTCTAACTAAACCAAGCAGCAGGAGGCACAAAGACACACATGTGGCTTTTGTAGGAAGCTGAACAGTGGACAGCATGGAGAAGAGTCCAGTGGAAATCACTTCAAGATGCAGATATTAGGAAAAGACAGCACAGCAATACAGCTCATTGGGTTCAAAAAACACAGTGAAGTGTCAAGGCTTGAACAGCAAGCTTTGTCCAGCATGTTGGTTTCTAAAATACTGAACATGACAAGGAAATCTATGTGCTGACTACTGGTAATCAGCATTTTCATACTGGGCATGCCAATACCTCAGTGAAGTTACTGCAAGAAAAAGGGACTGGGCAGACAAAACTGGTCTTAGGATTCCAACTGCACACAGCTCTAAAAGTCAAAAAGGAAGATTTTTTACATGATTCCTTCCTTTATTGCTTTCTGCTACCCATTCTCTTTTTTGTTGCATCCTACCTTCTCTTTTTTCTGTCATCGGACCTAGATTCCTTTTCTTTCACACCAGGTTGCATCACTTTATTAGAAAGAATATTAGGACAAGTGTTTTCCTATGAGAATACTCAAAAACTAAGCAGGTTGCCTGTAAGACAGTCAGAAAACTCATCTGGACAAGGCCCAAAGGAATTTCACCCAGCTGCTGCTGTTCTGAGCCATGTTATGCCTAGAGACCTGCAGAGAACCTTTCCCTCCTAAATCATTCTATGGGTCTATGACCTTCCTTTTTAACTCAGAGGAGTAAAGATTTGGGTTTATTATTCACTTGGTTGACCCTGGCTGCCTTTCTTCATTCAAATCACATCTAGTTTGAGTTTTTTCCAAGTCCCAAACTGTTGCATTGCACTAATGTAGCTAGCTTATTCACACATTATATTGCACTGGGTGATGTTATTTTGCACTGACATGGTTCATTCTGTAACCGCCTGTTTCCCAAGTCGGTGATTGTTGCCCTTCCCCTCGCCCCGGCAGTCAGCTGTACCCCATTGGTTGTGGTTCCTCCCTTCCCCTTCCGTCCCCCGGAGTTTCAAAAGGGGGAACTGGGAAAAGTTCACCCTTTTCCTCTTGGAATATGTTCTATTAAAGACCTCAGGGACTGGATCCCGGGGAGAAGAGCGCTTCTTGTCTTTTGCCTTTGTTCATGTTCCTCTGCCCCCCTGGGTTCAGAGCTAGCCTGATTTGGACCCCAGCAAGGGCAGAGTTGAACAGCTGGTGCCCAGTGTGGGGCTTTTCCAAACTGCTTTACTCCCCTCTACAGAAAGATGTTTTCAATAAGAATGAAAAAGCCTGAAACTCAACATGTTAAACCAATGCTGGTATTTATTCATGTGATACTAGCACTTTATAAACCACCTCTATTCCCACAGTTTCATCAGTTTTGGGAGTTTTGGTGTGTTCCCCACCACTATAACAGAGCTGAACTGATTTTTGCTTTGGCTGGTTTAAATAAGATCATAAAGACACCTGATGACTACTGACCTAGCTAGCTGTAAGTCAAATATTAGCACAACTATAAAACTAATAAAAGTACAACCTGCTATCCAATCTCTTTGAAAAGATAATTCACTTTGTTATAACTGGACTCTTATGTTGGTCAGGCTCTAATAAGAAACTAGACTACATTTATGCAGTGCATTACAGACTTTTTGCTATAATTTTATAAAAAGTGAAGTGTTAATTTGAGACTACAGCAAATCAAATAGAAATTCAATCAATAGTTCCACTGTGAAAAAGTACCACAAACTATTTTTAAGCTTCTCTAACCTCATTTTCTCCATGAAGCATGCAAAACTCACAGAGAGTTTTGAGAAACCAAGTAGTCTCTTATATAGGTTGTAAATTAAATAAAGGTGGTGTTAATTCAATAATGTTGTACATCTGCACATAATAATCACACACAAAATTTCTGTGCTTTAGTAAAGTACATAATAAGTATTGATACAGGATTAGTATTATTATTAGAGCTCCTGCCAGGTATGCAAAGTCTAAACTCCAGAAATCGCAATGAACAATAGATTATTGATTTTGGGGACAGACATGCAGCATTTAATAAGTGGGAAAAGGAAACACAGGAATAAGTTGGCCATTAAATGACCAAGTGTAGTTATCCTTTAAGTTACAGAATTCACTTTACTGAAGTCAAGAGAAAACTGATGGCAGCTCCAGCAATAACTGCATCATTATTTCCAAGTTGCTTTAATCTTTTTGCAGCATATTTTTGGTAGGCTTCATAAATAATTACTCCAGAATCATAAAAAGTTAATAATGCCCTAGAACTATGAAAAGTTAATAAGTGAATACATTTTAAACCCATCCTGCTACATGGGTTCTTCCATTAATCTGCACCTGTGTTTAGGCCATAAAGGAAATTATAAGAGAAAGAAGTACATAGCAGGTTTTGGAGTATGTTTTAATCTTTTGGGCTCTTTCTTCTTTCTTTAATCTTTTGGGCACTGATCCTCTGCAAATAAGCAGAATCTCCGCTGGTAGAGATCACCGCCAGCCTTGGGACTCTCAGGACATGTAGTCTGATGAAGGTCTTAATCCCAGCGGGTGCTGTAAATATGTCACTCAAAAGCAAGAGTTACACGCCCTTATGAACAACCATTTGGTTTCTTGGACTGTGAAACAACTCCTTAAAAATCGACTATGTTACCAGTAAAATATTCATCAACCATGCACCTAACAGCCATTTCTAAAAATCTATCTGCAACAGAAATCTTGACCATTAAATCACTCTGTTTCAAGATGAAGATGCATCTTAACTCTTTATTCTTTAACTTAAAACTGGAGTGTTCCAGGAAGGCCTAATACAATTTATCATTGTGAATTTATAGAGATATCCTAAATCTGACCCTAGCCTGAACCTCTGAATCAGAAATATTATTTTAGTCATGGCATCAAGCTGAAAGATAACCCACAAAGACTCATGAACTCTCAAACTGAGGGTCAATCTGTCATCATTGTTGGAAGCACACAACCATCATCAGTAATAATTTCATGTGTGTTAAGACCTGAGTGCCAATTTAGCATCATGTGCACAAGATGCAACAACTCCCTAAGCATCATTTCCTACTGTCTCATATATTTCCTGCAAACACATCTGTATAGATCCATTTTCGTACACTCTTCAACAGATCCACTGAGCTGTTGTCACAGTTGTGACAAAATACATGACACGTGCAAACCTGCCTGTGTCAAAAGCATATGACCTGACTTTAGGAATGAGATCTGCAAACTACTTGCACTATATCCAACACCTCACAGAAATTCCCGATGAAATACACCAGTGAAGGAAACATACATGAGAGGAATTGTTTATTGCTAAAATGCTGGGATGTGGGAACAGACTAGGAAGAAGCACCAGATGTCTCTTCAGAATGCCCCAGGAGTTACAGCATAGATCATGAAACCTGAGGTGCACAGGCCAAACGAGTTAGAAATACAGAAACATAAAGTATCATTTCTCCAGAAAGATTTTTTTGTTGCTGTAGCCACATTCTGCTGATTTCATAATAGATTTATTTATTTCATGTTACTCAGGTACTGGCAACTGGATTATCCATTTGTGCTTTAAAGGGAGAAGATCTCACAATTTGGAAGCTATTTGCTACCCAAATGAAGGCACCCAAATGTTGCCAGAAGCTTGGAGAAGTTCTGGGTTGATGCAGTACCTTAAGTTTGTACAGGATGCACAAGACTTGGCAGACCAGTTCCTAAAGCTGGTATTAAAACTCAGTTGGAATTTCCAGAGAGCAGAAAATGCCAATATTCTTTCAAATCTAAATCACTGAAACAACTCTTTTTGCCATAAGGCGATGTTAATAACTTCACCCTTGAAACACTCCTAAAACAAACCCCTCCTTTTCAATGTCTGGAGTGGCTGGTCAGGAACCAGGAATCAAGTCCTGATGAAACTGGACGTGATGCTTAAAAAGACCTATTCAATTTTTTAAAATTCTCCTGATGTCAAAGCCACTGTCAGAAAGTTGAGATGGGGTTGATATTTTAAAATATGCTTTAAGCATCTTTCTTTGCTCCAACATTTTTCATGTCTTTCCTACTCTCAGTTTCGGGAAGGTTTGACTGTTATACTTAGAGTTATTTAGACTGCATTTGTGAGCCCCTATTGATTCCTTTCCACTCTTTTTAGAACTTATGTAACTTAGGCAAATTATCATGATAAACAAATGCAGGGATATTCCTACAGACCAAAACAAAAAAGAACATTTATTCACAGATGCAGACCAGAGGAAACGGTACAACCATATCACAGAGCAGTCAATAATTTGATAGGTGCACTGCACCTTCACTGATCTCCAAATTTTCATGTATCTGAGCAAATAAATAGCCCAATGTTATGTCCTTGGGAAAGAGAACATGAAAATCCCTTCGGTTTTTGAGTAGGCAAACAAACAAGTTAACTCATTAAGGGCTCTACAGCAATATCCATGAAACAAAAACCTAAGTATACTTATGAAAAGAAAGGAGGGAAAAATCGCGCAGTAATTTTAACAGGTAATATCACTCTGCAACCACAGAGAGACAGCTGCCCATGTTGTGTCCTGGGTATTTTCACATTGCTTTCTACTTAAGCCTAGTTAAAGCTGCTCAGTCATTACTGGATATACCTTCCAACTTAGAAGGCTTCAAATATGGCTTGCAGGCTTCTGCATATATAGAACACCTGCATGAACAGTGCCTGGCTCATAACTCATTTTCTCAAAGCTTTACACAGACATTCTGATTACTAGTTTTTCTACCAAAAATCTACTAAAGCTGTGGGGTTTTTTTAAAGTAAGATAGGTAAAACGCATTTCTACTTCAGAACCAGAGCAAATCCAATCTCCTTAACTGCTGAGTAATAAAAAAACCCCGCACAATTCCTTCTCTTAGACACCTGATAAAACAGACCAACATGTTATAAATTACAGTAGTTCTCAAAAGTGTTGGCTAGTTTCAAGGCACAGTGTAAACAGGTAGTGCAATATGTTCACAGGATTTTTCTCTACTAGCAAATGCTTTTTTTTAAATTAAAGACAAAGAACTTTTGGTACCTTTAATCCTGTCCTTGAAAAGTCTACCAGATTCATTGGTGGAAACCCTAAGATGTTATTCAGGTTGTCAAATGGATTATATGAAATGGGAAATTTTCAGGATAAAGGGAAGGATTAAAAAAATGTTTCACGTGTCTGCAAGCAGGAATACAATCCTTCTTTCATTTATGTTTTAAAGAAAGAGTCAGTAAAGCACCTAATTTCTCATGGCAGCCCCTTAATGATCATTTTAAGAGGTCCTCAAGAAGCTAAGGAGAATCAAATAATAATCAGATTTATTTCAGAGTGCTTATTTTGGCCAAGAGTTTTCTGTACTCTCCGCCTAATTGTGAAGCACTTAGAAGGATTTTTTTATAGTCAGGTAATATGAAAGCTACTTAGCAATTCAACAAAACTAATCCAACGTTCAAGAGACACCTATTCACTGAGATTAAGCCAGTTTTACAATCTGGAGTTATCCAGTCACCTGGAACAAAGGAGGTGTGTGGAGGACAGACGAAGAAAGCAAATGCTGAGGAATGACTGGCAAATGGGGGACATGAAGAGATTTTTAGAAAGAGCAGCAAGGAGAAACAGATAGATATATGCTGAGTGAATAAAACCAGAAACAATGTATCCCAAGAAACAGAAGTGACTGAAGCACAGGAATTATGCAGAAACATCATCCTGCTACAAGTGAAGCCCCTCCGAATATGCACAGCATCTGTCAGCACCAGTTCTCTGAAGCCGGCCTAAGTGGGGATCTAATGACAGGCAGTTTGTACAACACCAGCACATGACACGTCCCTCTGGGCACTTTGTCCTCACCCAGGGGGAGCATCCCAGGGGAGCATCGCAGGGGAGCAGCGCAGCACAGCTAAGCATGGCATGGATGGAGGAGGAAGGAACAGAGCATTGAGCACTGCAGCTGTTTGGAAGTTGGTTCACCTTGCCACTCTTTTCCAGTTAAAGGTTATGTTAAATTCTGACGAGATTATTTTTTGCACTCTCTAGGAGAGCTGGACATTATCTTGACAAAAACACTATTTTGAATATCCAGAATTGCAGTCTTTTGTCTCTATGTCCTTTATGCAATAATGATATCATTAAAGCTCTAATGCAACCAGCAGGCTTTTATTATGAGAGAAGTGACTCTTTTTTTAAAAATAAACAAACAAAAAGTCACTTCCCATACAGTCAATGCCCCTTACAAATGTAACTTTGAGGACTACAGCACATGTAAGAGGTCATTTCACACTCCTCAAATACTGCTCAAAATTAGAGGGCACCAGCCAGTACACCCAAATGTGCAAAATATTTTGAGTTTTCAGAACACCTAAGCAAAAAGTTATAAAAAAAGAAGTGCCATATATGTCATGAATGTTCTAAATTCACTGATTTTTCACAGCTCCCTAAGCCCTGCTGTGATGCTGATGACAAATAGAAGTTCAAGAGGCACTTGTCTCACACAAATGATTTCAGTATTGCAGAAATTCTCATGCTTCTTGGTAGTTCAGCTGTTGGCTTGACTACATGAAATACTGACAGGAAACGCATGTAGGCAAGGAAAAAAGAATGCTTTCCTTCAGTGCTTCTGTAAGTTGAAACTTTTTTTTAATTACATTTCAACAGATATTTGAAGATGATTCAATATGTCCAAACATAAAATAGGAAAAAGTAAAGGAAAATGTACCCCACTGTAGAAACAAAAATCCTGTGAGGCTATAGCATATCTACAGTTCAAATCCAAGTTTTTACCAGAATAGATGTAGGACTAGAGCTTTTTATTTTTCAGATTTTTTATTTTATTCATCTGGGGGAATGGCAGATGATCTTTTACTTATAAAATCCTCAGCCCTTTGCAATGTCTTATATATCAGGTTGTCAAGAAGAAACAGCTTCCACTCTGCCTGCAAAAGCTTTCCTGGGGGCAGAATAATGGATTTATTGTGAAAAAGTGGGATCTTCAGATTACAGAATTTAAAGATGTCCAGTGTTTTAAGCTTTAATGGTGTTACATATTTGAGTCTGCCCCTACTACCTTGTCAGAGTCAGGATTACAACAATCCACAGTGAAGCACAATGAAGCACATACATCAGTCACATAGCAAAGTCTTTGGGTATTCAGTAACTCTGATCAATTTAAGACAATTAAATTAAATCTGGTTCAAGAAAATTGTGGTGCTTTCATGTGCAAAGACACACCTCAGATGTGCCCAACTCCTTCAGGAGTAACTGCACTTGAAAATAAATCCTCATATAACTCACCCTGAAACAACTCAAGCCCTCAGGCCAGGACTTGAAGTGAGAGGAGGAGGAAAAAGGAAGTAGAAAATGCCTCATCAGCAGACCAAATTTCTCCTTTTGTTGCCTAGAGAGCCATTACTGTTGCTGAGAAGAGGGTTTTCTTTGCAGGGAGAAAAGGATACACTTCTTCAAAAACCACCATTCAAACAGACACAATGGCACTAAAGTTGCTCTCATGCCTTCCCCCTGAAGCCATGTGTAGTTGTGGGGATGGTATTTACTCAGAGTATGAAACTTTCCTTCCAACATCTATTTGCTAAATGCAATTACCTCATCGCCTTCCACTTCCTGTCACTAATGATAAGCATCAAATAGGCTGCAAAAGCAAGGACAACGCTTTGACCTACCAAATTCAAAGCCATACTGGACTCTCTCCTACATCCCCCCAGCCTGAGTTTTCTCCTAGAAAGCTGACCCTCAAAATTAGATGAACAAAGAGAGGGCAAGAGCACACAGCATGAACACCAATGCTGGATGAAGACCTCAGGGTAGCTCACCAGTCCCACACGAAGAGAACTGGGATTTGCCAGGCATTGCACTTCTCCCACTTCTATCCCTGGCACTGCCCAGATCTCAGGGAGCTCCGTCGTTCTGACAATTTATTCCTCACCTGTAGAAAACTGGCTGTACTTTCATGTACAAAACACGTCTGCCGTGTGTGTGTCACGTGATAGTACCCTTCCCTGCCTTCAGCCAGCACACACGCAGGTGCTCTGTGGAAGGCTGTAACACAGCACTCCTTGGACGAAACCTTGCAAAGTGGGAGAGCAAAATACGGCACAGCTGTGCTGAAGTGTTGTTACAGATGTTTCTGACACTACTCTGTCACACACGTCCCAGAAGGTGATGGAGGGAGGAGATGGATGCTCCACAAAGAGCTTTGGCAAACAAAGGCCACAATAAATGAAAACGGAAGAATATGCGAAATTTTCCTCCTGTCATCCCAGATGCTGCTTCTCCTACTTTCTCTCATGCTTGTATACCATCGATGAGACCCCTTTAGTGATCAGTCCTGGCCGTCAACAAATCCTCACACAGGCTGCTGTGTACTATTGGCTTTTGCTGGCATACATCCAGGGCATATCAAAAGCAGCTCTACAGCCCTTCCTGCAGGCTCTGGGTCCACTACTGACTCCAAAGGGCCCTGGAAACTATGGGGTAGGGGAGCTTTGCACTGCTATTTAACATCTGCCTAGTGCAAACCAAGGAGAGAGCCTCCTGAAGGCTCCTTTCAGGACGTTGCCTGAAAAGGAGCGCAGGAAAAAGTAGAATCTGAGTCTCCTGCACATGCTAGTTAATTGCTTATGTGTTTAACGAAATGTCCTACACCAAATCTTCACAGACATTTGGTGACAAATGACAGACTGTAATGACACCTCTTAGAATATAATAAAGAGTCATCCAGAAACCTGCCTGCATTATTTGGGAGTGGGACTCAGATTTGATAAGTGGATCAAAATTAGTTTAATGATTCCCTATTTAGCCTTTAAATCCAATCATAACGTGACACTGTGTTTCCAATCAGGGAATGAAAATGTTGATTTAACATTTCTGTCATTTCAGATTAGACATCACATGTTAGCTCTTTTTTATTAAAAATTTCATATTTTGAACATAAAAAGGAATTTATAGAGTCAGGCACAGGGTTTAAGTTTTTATAATGAGCCATTCATCTTCAGGTCAGGTTCCATAATAACTAGTTGCTACAAGTTAGTTCACTGGGAGGAAAATGAAATGGGAAAAAAATGGAAATTAGAATAACAGCTGAAACAGAGTCGTACTTGTACAGACTGAAACATGATGGTGTTTAGAGTGTCCAAACTCCTTGTGACACCTCATTTCTACCTCTGTCACCACAGTTTGATGAAGGCACACTGCAGTCTACACCTCTGCCACTACACCTACTGGCAGGGCATCTGACATGACAATCAAGGCTCAGCATTATTGTCTTAAGAGCAAATAACTCAAAACTTCTAATCACAGGGCAAGATCCCAGTGGGGGAGGCAGCACACTTTGGGGCACAGGCCTATGATAATTTTTACTGACCATCTCTTTTCCTGTCATGATCAGCTAGCACGGTGCTGCTGGATTGTTTTCCCGCAGAATAACATTGTCAGGAAAGCAGGCAACATTATTTGTTGTTGTCCTGCTTTTCACAGCAGCAGCAAGGTGTCACACTGCTAATCAATTCTCATGGTTGCTTCAAAGCAACAAAAATAGGGTCTGTCCTAATCCTGGTAATCCAGCACAGGGCTTGATGTCTAGGACAGCTCCTCTGAAATAAAAAGCATTTCCTTTAGTCTCAAAAGGACAGCAGAGGGAAAACAACAACACCTCCAGTATGCCTTAAGATTTACAGGGACTTTTCAGATGAAATGGCTACTATCAGTCATCTCTGCACTCCCAGCAGGAAATTAGATTTCCTGTTGTTTAATGCTAGAATGCTTGACACAAGTCTATGAATTTGCAGTCCCAGTAGCGCTACATTAAAAACCTATACTGTGGACAAAGAGGGGGAGAAATACATGTTTTTATCAAATGTAGCAGAGAGAACATCTTTTCAGACACTACCTCTCTGGTTTTTACTGATTTTTAATTTAATATTGTGTTTTAATCAGCAAATCAAGTATGTGAAAGGACAAGGAATGTACCTTTATGGCGCAAAAAATCCTCATGTCAGTCTTGTCTACAGGAGGAACAATTTACGTCACTGTCATAGGCAGCCAACCAGCCCCATCATTCATTTCTTTAGAGGACTAAAAATCTTCCGAGCTGCTTGTTTAAGCAATAAATTTGAGACTTCTCATTTCTGATTATTTTCATTTGGTGTTTTTCTGAGGTAATTTCTGTTTCCCCCCCATTTTTACCCTTTCTTTCTCTAGCTGTTAGAATAGAGCAGTGACCCATTGCCTACATCAGAAAAACAATTAGTCTTTTGACAGTTCCTAGCACTTGTGGAAGAGCTCAAGTTGCCTCATAACTTGGGCCAAAGAGTGAGCATTCCATCTAAGCTATATCAGACAGGTGGCTCCGAAGGTGGTTATTCACAGGCAGTTATCTCCTTTTTACCATCTAAATTTGATGGAAGCTTTCATCCTCCCTGGAAACACAGAGTTGCTTCCCTTGCCAGGAAAACTATCCCAGCCTTTTAAGCACCAGCTGAACAATCATGGATTTGAATAATGAATGTTGGCCAGTCTATCAGCACTAGGCTAAATAAAAGAAGAACCACAAACTGCCATTTGTGTGGACTAAAATAATAAAATAATTAAATAATAGTTAAAACCCCCACCAGACCAGCTGCCCTTAACAAGCCATGGAGCATTAGCTGTAGATTCACTGCGAGACAATTCACAGCCCTTGTGCTAGCCAAGCTTCTTCATCACACTTAAAGGTCAGGCAGGCTTCATCCACGTTTTATGTTCCACCTGAACTGAAATCAGAGCTGCGTTTTCCAAGCCCATGAACCCTCAGACTGCGAGATCAGAAATTTCCTTGAATAACGTTTAGTCCCTGTGCAGCACCAAGATGGAGAGAGGTCTGAGAAAAGATGGGAAGGTGAACAGCCACGTTATGCTGACCCACACGTGCAGCTACTGCCCATTCTCGGGCCAAATACCACAGGACTAGCCAGAAAACCAGACAGAGTAGTCTTCGGTACACAGTGTCTCCACTTGTTCTTGCATGCTCGTAGCCAAGATCTGGATAACTCATGCAGGATTTTTTTCAGGGGGATCTGATGGCACTAAGTGTGGAGATGGATATTTATGTGATCAAGTAAGAAAGCATCCTTTCCTACCAAAAAAAAAGTGGTTAACAAATTACTTAATTCCTGCAGGGAAGAGCTGCCTTCTATGTAGGCTTGGCAGCTGAATGCTGCACTCACCTCAACAAAGATGAAGCAGGGGATGATGGAATAACTTCTCTGGGTATTGTTTCCTAAAGCCATTTCTCATCACACTTCTTGGCGAGGCACTGTTCAATACTTTATATCCTGAAAAAGAAAAGACAGAGTTATTTCAGTATATTTCACTCTTTTGCAAACTCCACAGTGAGGTTCATAACACAGAGCACTGACCTAATAGACCAAGGACACAGGCTAAAAACAACATCAAGGTCTAACTGTGTACAAAATACCCTGAAGAGGCACTCCCTTTGCAACCCAAAAGAGGAGACAGACATCGGTTACAAGAGACATCATATGCAGATGAAAGAGTGAGAAGGAATACAACAGTTTTCCTGACATACAATCCACTCCCAAGTAAAAGACACTGCCTCAGAATTGTAAAATCACATTTTCAGCCCACTGACCTGTCTACACTGTGTTTTAAACCATGAGATTTTGGTAATTGACTTGTAAACTTGCACTGTAGGAGACATACTTACAGAACACTGACTGTACACATGATCAAAATGTTTATCTGTATAAATCTGCTCAAGATGACAGCATGTGTTATGCACAAAACCTCATAACCCATAACAAGCAAATGCAACGAAAACATACTGAAGACCTGGGCCCTTTCTGCAGAGCCTTTCTGTCTTGGTATAAATTCATGTATTAACACACCAAAATCTACCCACTTAGCAAATACTTCAGGCTACTGGGTATTCTCATTAACGTAATCCTATAACACTGTGCTAAGACACTCCTTTTGCACGAAAAGTAGAAAAAGCAGAGAGAAGAAGACTAAGACAAAGAAATTTTACTAACAGTGTGCGTCTTCTTCTGCATGCGTGAGGCAACACATCAAGAAGCTAAGTCTGGTTTAAATATCTTTACAGGAAGATAGAGAGTAGGAGGGAAGGCAGAGCTGGAAAAGCAGAGTGTAGCCCAGAGCTGCCAGGTGCAGCATTGCACAGAGCATTAGACATGGGAGAGAATCAAAATCCTCTGCTACCAGTTCTAACCTGAGCACATCAAGCAAGAGCATAGATTTAGGTGAGTCCAGCCTCGCTTCCAACACTCACACAGAAACCCTGCCCTGATGACAAGCATCTCTGCGGGTCAGGGCCAGAGAGGAGGAAGGAGGTGGAAGCTGGTATTTATTTGCAGAGGATGCTTTGAGCAGCATCTTCCCGCGACTCTTTGACCTTGCTGGCATCTGGGTGGCAATTCAGGCCGTGGCATATGGAGCCTGTGAGGTTCACTAAGGGGTCAGTGCTTTCTCACCAGCTCTCAACAGGGTTACTGGGAGAAATACCACGATCAGCATGAGTGAGTTCATCTGAGGTCACGGTGGAGGGGCTGGATGAGCTGCCAGTGCTTCCCACCTGCACCACGATGTAGGCTCTTGTTTTGCCACATATGAACTACTTAATGCATTCCTTAGCTCTTCACAGTTTGACCAGAGCTGTAAAATACACAGTGTACAGAATGGATTTATGCACAGCAGAGCTACCATGACTACAGTGAGGCTACATTCTGTGTCACGAATAGCTTCTGAACTGTTAACCATTGAGAAATGCAGTTTCAGGTCAAACAAATTAGTCAGGAATGTCACCTCTGATGTGCCTCAGACACTCCCATACTACACTGTATCCCATTCTAAAATATAAACATTCTCAAAACACCTCATTTTCCGAACAGAATTCAACTTCACTTAGTAGAAAAAATGGGGTTTATCTCAGAGGGTGTCATTGCTTAAAAAAAGACAAGGTAATCCAACCCCATTTGGATAGCGGAAAAAAATTCAGTAATTAATTTTTACCAACACTTTGAATACCCCTAGCTCTTGTGCCACATGACTCTCCCTGTAACTTGGCAAACACATGGAATCTGGTGGAATAGCAGGTTAAACAGTCAGAGCAGCTTACAGGGCATTATTCACTGAAACTTTTCTGAACTCTGGAGATACACTGTCAGTAACTTTGCAAATCCAGTATTTAAAATGGCTTAGCACAAGGACATTAATACCTCAGCACCTTCATGGATCCTTTGCCAGATTAAGGTTAGAAATAACCAAGATTTTCCATACCACTATGCTGTAACCCCAAGCTGTGCCTTCAGTTCCAAATGATGCATGTTCCGAACCAAAGCAGAGGGCTGCAAGGCAATCCAAGAATTTAAAAACCCTTCACAACAGATGACTGAAAGCAACTCAACAAACTAGCAAAGAAAATGAGGGTTCACAGTCATATAAAACTGCCTGATTTAAGACCAGGGAACTCCTGATGTTACAGATGTGTATCACTGTGCCTGTTTCTTCAAGCCTATTTATTGTGCACCACTGGTTTAAAAAACTTCCCTGCCTACAGGAAAGCGTTTCACATATCAGCTTCTCTCCTATATGATGACACATTTGTGTCAGGCTTAAGTAGTAAGAGATCAAATAGTTGGCTGATCAGCTAATTCCCAGACTGTGGGAAAACTCTCAGCTAGCCAGTGCTTGCCATAGCTGGTCTTTTCATCAGGTTACTCGGCAAAAGAGTAAAGGGAAGCAAAGGCTGATCTTGGTGGGAGGACCCTCTTTTGTCTGTCTTCAGCTGGCAATGAGTCCTCTAGGGATACTGACAGCAAAACGCAGGTTACAGCAAACCCCCAATGCTTCAGCCTGAACAGCAGCTAGAGATAACCCAGTTTTGCCCAAAGAATCATAATAAGATGTAAAAGAAGTTTTTAGTAACAGTCTTATTCTATAATCCATGTTCACAGTGAACAAATTTTTGTAGTGCAAAGCCTCTGACCAAAGCAATGGCAAATAAAAGCTATAATATCAGCATCAGCCTTCTCCATCTATTATTTCTATTTTTATCAACTTGACTGAATTGCTAAGGAATTAATGTCAGCAAAACTGTAGGAGCATTTTTAGAGTCCACTAGCTGTGACCTTTTCAGGCCTGGTATGTTAGCACAGCATGAGAGTAGAAATTGTCAAACCTATTCTAACTAATTAGGGACCACTCTAGAGGGAATATTAATAATCTAGATCTCTGGTATTATGAGGTGCTTCCACTCTTAAAACAATATATATAATTCTACAATGCAACATTTGTGAATTAATTAAAATCACTTCTAATCTTGCTCAGTTTACCTCACCTGTGCTTTTTCAGAAAGGGCCTGATCTACAACATAGGAGGTTATTGTCTGGCATCTCCTGGGAGAACAAGAGAAGACAGACAATATAAATAAGTGAATTGAAAACTACATGAAAAGGACAGCAAAGAAAAAGAGAATTCAAGGTCTAGAGATTTTCTTGCCACAGGGATCCATCCAGGAAAATGGCTTTTAGAATGCCCCATTCAGGTATGTTCTAACTCCTTTTATGTGACCATGTGGCAGACAGCAAGAAAGACATATCTATGACAAACTAGCATTTGCTGAGCCCTTTTTAGTGTAAGTTCCTGCAGCAGACACACTACACACAACCGTTCTATGTAATCAGTCATCAAACCAATTAATTGGAGGTCTGTTCCTCTGGAGACAGTGGTCAACCCAATGTTTTTGAAGTCATGTCCTGCATAGGTAGGAAGAGAAGATGAACAATGTATTTCACATACTGCTGCAATGGACACCTGGGCATCTGTGGAAAATACTCAGATCAACAATCCAGACGTGCTAACAGGCCCTGTTCATCGTTAACTTTTTTTTTTTTAACATTGTTAACTTCTCAACTATGTTTCAGTTAATCAGAATGAGTGCATATTTCTTTTTCAGTAGCTCAGAGACCACCAGCCTGAAATCCAGGAGCTGCTGTACAAACCACCGCAGCAGCAGGAAAGCCACTGGCACATGTGGGACACTACCTCACTGCAGAATCTCAAATCTGCTCTGACCAGAGATAAGGAGGGTAACCACTGGTCCAGTGGTTGGAGGGTAATCATCCTGGTACCAGGATGTGATGCAAACACACAAAAAAAGGATTTCTGTTTTTCACTTTCATGATCTTTTCAGCAGCAGCTAACACTGTTCCAAAATAAGATGTAAATGTTATATTTGAAGGAACACCAATTATTTCTGTAACAATGTAAAAGATACTTGAAACATCAGTATTTCCTATTTGTAAAATACTTGAACCTTATATTAGCAATTTTCAAACCTCTGTTGGCAAGTGGCTTCAAATAATAAATATCTTTACTCACATTAAAATAAGAATTCTGTTTACAAGTATAAATATATCACCAAAACCTCTGCACCAGTCCATCAAGGATCAGTTTGCCCGACTGAAACACAAACTACTTATGTCAAACCTCCATTCAATTAAGGAAACAAATTAAAACTAATGCCGCTGCTAACAATGATTATCCAAGCTTTGGCAAAGAACTATATCATTATAATCACTATTTATTACACTATCTCTTCCAGAGCTCATTGTAAAGCAGGGTCTTCTATTTCCTGTGGGGGGAAACAGTTGAAGCAATTTGCCAAACATCACACAATGGCTCAGTGTATAGGCTGAAGAAAGACACATTATTCTCAGACTCCTGTCGAGTGCTCTGTCCACTTGACAACACAATCCCTGCACTTCAAATGTGCTTGCTAATTCCTGCACAAGAACCACACAGTCCTCATTGCACATTTCGGTAATACAGGTTTCCTTGCTTGCTTGCTGCTGGAACCAGCTGAACACACACTGCAACCTTAGAAAACAAGTGCTGAGCAAACACGCACTGAGGTGTGACAGCCTCACATTCTCTCTTTGCAGCTTCACCTGGGATGTCCAAAGGCACCTTTTTATCCCAGTCCAACCTCTGCATGAGCACGCCTGTACTTCTGAACAGGCTTCAACAGGACAGTAGAGGGTTAAAACGACCTCTGGTTTTCCCCAGAGCTCTCTTCCACATAAACCAAACCAATGCACAAAAAAGGGCCTAAGGAATAAAAGGTAAGATTTTACTGCAAAAGGCAGTCAGTATTTTTCAAGTACAGACTTCTTTACTGTTTTCAAAGTAATTGAAACCACAGTGGTGTCATGAATCACTCCAAAAGCCAAACTGTGTGATGAAACGGACAAATGACATGGTCACATGTAGATCTGCTTGTCTGCTTTGCACCCAAACACAATGCAGACTGCTTGCCTGAAAATAGTAAAACAGAAAATAACACAATGGCTGCAGCAATTAAAAGGTACCAGACAACTGGCACTCAGTTTGCTGTCTCAGTGGCCCACAACACACTAATTTTTACCAACAAATGAAAAATTTATCGTTTGGCTCATGTTGCCCTTGAGGAAGTGTGTCCTACACACAACAGGGCTTGGGAAAGAGGGAAGATATTTGCTAATATCATCAAAGAACCCTTTACCCTTTCACTATGAACTGAGAGGCAGAGAGCCATCTACGCTATGGCCACCAGACCAGTAACATGGTGTCAGACTGAAGATACTTTTTGTCCAAAACCCGAATATCTGAGTCACCCTTGATCTTTAGTTGTTAACTGTGAAATTGTCTAGCGGACGAACAAAGATTGTGTGCTAAGTTTCAGGCCTCGGCTGGCAGCTGTCTCCAAGGGCACTCCTGTGTAAGGAGCACAATGTCTTACTTTGCCAGAACACTGAAAAGAGGAGCCAAACTGATGAAGCAGAAGCTCAGTTTACTGAACTTTGATCTCAACCCCAGAATACAATTTACTATAAACTCTCCTGGTTTCTGCCAGGAGAACTATACCATTCAATAGCTACATCATTCAATAAATCACCCTGTCAGTGAAAGTGCTTCTCACCAGTGTCTCCTCAGACTCCTGCATGAGAAACTAATTACACACCACTAATGACAGCAAAGAAAGGAGTAAAAACAATATACAAAATAAACCCACACATGTTCGCCATTACAGAAAAACAATTTTGCAGCATTTAAGACAGAAAAAACACATTCTCTGATGAGAGTTCTGACTCTTTTCTGCTAGCAGAAGTCACATCTTCACATTCAACACTCATAACAGAAAACCATTTTATGGAAAACAGGGATACTTAAGTAATATAGTTCACAGCATATCTGAAATGACAACCCTTAGTAAAAACCCTGGTTCTGAAGAAAGATACATTAATAATTACCTAAATTCATTGTCTTAAAAATGTGTTGCTGAGTCCCTGGTGTCAAACCAGATTTTGATCCCTAGAAGAAAGTGATGCCACAGATTTCAAGAATCCTGTTAGGGCTGTATTTCCTTGCTACTAGCTTCATGTGGAAAATTATCCCATGTCTGAGTGATAAGCAACAGTCCAAAATTTATGGATAGGCAGACTGATATGGGTTCTGCACCACTTATATCTTCAAGAGAGTTCAAGTGTTATGTCAGCACAGCAGAGGCCTTGTAACAACTTCTCACTGTGGGGAGGAAAGTGAAAACTCAATGCCACAGCTTCTGGCAACAAAATTTCCATTTATGCCACTTAGCCAGAATTTCATAGAAGTCAATAGAACCCACACACAACTATGTGAGTGGCAGGTATATGCATGCTAATACCCAGAAAGCCAAACAAAATGGCTACAAGCCTTATTTTGAACCCTTTCAAACCCGTGAACCTCTCCTTGTCCTGCAGATCTGAAAGCGGCGTCATGGTTGGTCTGTTCCATTTGGTGAGACACTGAATTCCTTCTGAAAATTCTAGGTGTTTCACTTGGTGTTGGTTTAAATGAAACCCACCTAAATGTGGCATCACATCAGCAAAACCATATGAATAAAAGGTTTTACCTGCTATAGCTGATAATGTTTCTCTCTTTCTTGCAAAAGGATTAGTGGTATTTGATAAATGAAGAAGGAATTTGACTATGAGTTTCATTAGGGAATACTTAAAAAAAAAAAAAATCAAGCAGTCTCTGGAAAAAACCCTAAACCCACTGAATTTATCCATGCAATTACAAGACTGTCCTGCTGCAAACAGTTCTTTCAAACTTTGCAGTAAATCTAAACGAAACACTTGTGCATTGCTGTGGGCAAAAGAAAGACTATTCTGGCCTCCACCCATCCCACCTGAAGGCACATCATCTTGATTTAGACTAATTAATTTACCCTGTGATCTTTTCTCAACAAATACAAAAGGTAATTGGTTGTTTCTTTTACTTCTGATTGATTAAAACTCCATTTATCTTTAGGGGTATTTATAGCAACAAGATGACAGGTATGGTCAGCTTTAAAGTAATTCTTCCCATACATAAAGACTCTGAATTGCAGAGATTAGTTTAATATATGATTAGTTTAATGAAAATAGATCAGGCTATTGTTCCAAAAGTAACATAGTCAAGATCCAGAACTGCAACTGATTAACTTGATTAATGATGGGCTTGACACACAGGTACTCTGTTTATGCTATATCACCATCTGTAAACTACTGCACAAGAGTTCTACGTTCAGTGTCTCATTTGCACAACTCACCAAAAAAATAATCAACACCATTTCTGATTTGCACCTGACAGTCTTGCAAGACTCTGGCTGGAAACCAGTGATCTCCCTGGTACTTGGGATACTATCATGAAAGGCTTGTGACTGAATTTCACTCTCTGAAACCAATTCCATTCCACTTGGTGAGTCCCCATGCAAAGCACCAACAGGCACTGAGGAAATGGAACAGTTTCAACAAGAGAAAACCAGCAGCCTCTTCCTCAGGCTCTTATCACAGTTAACTGGTGAAGAAAGGAGGGAAACATTGAAGGGAAAGAAGAAAGCAACAGAAAACTTCAAGAATACAGATGGTAACAATGCAATGGTACAGATGAGAGGAAAAATGGATGAGCTACAGAAAAACTCCTATGGGATGAAGGGCAGGAGAGGAAAACAGACCACAGGTTTTGCCTCTGATGCAAAACCACAAGACTGAAAATTTTGTTTATCTAGAAAACACTCCACCCCTTCCCTCCCAAATATATGAGGGTTTTGCAGAAGATATTTTAATATTAATTTTNGGTACAGATGAGAGGAAAAGTGGATGAGCTACAGAAAAACTCCTATGGGATGAAGGGCAGGAGAGGAAAACAGACCACAGGTTTTGCCTCTGATGCAAAACCACAAGACTGAAAATTTTGTTTATCTAGAAAACACTCCACCCCTTCCCTCCCAAATATATGAGGGTTTTGCAGAAGATATTTTAATATTAATTTTATTTTTAAATTATTAAGGTAATGTATTATAAGAAAAAAAAGTCCAGAGACATTTTCCTCATTCAGAAAATTTGTACTTTACTCCAG
>VYZQ01044495.1:0-11418 GCA_013400655.1 Mystacornis crossleyi
ACCTCCTAAAACCCCAACACTAATAAAGTGAATTATTTTAACCCTTTTCTAAAGTTGGCTCAAAACACTCAGCTGTAGAGTCATTTGTCCTTATTTCTCAGCTCACTGTTTCGAGAGCAGATGGAGTGTGACATGTATGCGTCCTAGAATCAGTGTTCCTGGGAGAATTTCTGAGACCCTCTGAAATCCAGCATTATAGTTGAATGTTGTGAGTGAAGACTGGCCTTTTTTCTCTTGTACTGGTTTCCGTAAAAAGACCATGAGTGCTCTTTGATCTACTGGCTTACCAGACCAAGCCCTGTATTCCTAATAGATCTTGGGAAGAAAGTACTATTCACTTCGAATTCTTGGGAAATTCTAACTGTATTCTAGCAAAACTGAATCCATGTTCCTCCTCTCAGGATGTACTTATATACTAGCATAGTAGAACTTTTTCTGCTGGGATTTTGTGAGATAGTGGTTTATTTTAGTGGAAGTACCATATTTAGTTCTGTGCTATTTCCTGAACTCAGGCATGTTTCAAACTTTGTGGTACCATCCTCTTTTATTAATGCTTTTATGAGTGTTTCATTAATGCACATTTGAGGATCTCTGTAGAGATTTATCACCTCAGCATATAAACTATTGATAACTCTAAAAACAAGTTTCTGCTTCCCCTTCCACCACTGAAGAAATGCTAAAGATTGTTTGGGATTTCTCCACAGATACTCACAAATGTTCACTGCAGAAAAAAAAATCAAATCAAAGACAGCATTTTGAAGTAAAAACTGAATGCTGACTTTTGTTCAGAGGCCATTAAACATAAGATTTATTATCATAAGTTCCAGTGCCACTGAGCAATGCTTTGTTTGCAGTAGTTTGGAATCATGATCCATTGGATAGCTGACTACGGATTAACCAGTTACATAAGGGACATCTAAAAGCTCCTGTGAAAAAGTCCTGAGTCCATTCAGAGAAAATAGCAGTATTTAACAGTCTTTGGTGGTGAGCCACAGGATTATCCTCACACAGGGAAGTACCTGGAAACAGGTGCTGAATGTTTAAAGCATGAATGCTGCATACTGCTCCAAGATCTTTTGATGTGTTACATTCATAAACATGATGCAGATTTTGTTCAATAACCTAAAATATGGGTAAAAATATTTTTAAAAGTAAGACCAGTGAACCTATGTGAGCTTACTGCAAAACAGTTAAAACAAACACAAATAAATAGTTCTTTATATCAAATGAACTTTCAGGAATAAAACTGAGTCTGCTGCAATTCAAGTTTAAATATTAGTGCAAGCTAAATTTCAATTAAAAAAAAGAAAAACACCTGGAAGGACAGTATTCCCTTCTCATGTGACTCACATACAGTAATGCACAGTTACAAACTGATTTTATGCAACACCAGTAGGTCTACTAGGAACCTCTGTTTTCAGATGTTGTATTATGATATATTCTACACATACTTATAAATGGATGAAAGAATAAAATACTTCCAACAAAAATACACAATTCTACAGCTTACGGCACTAGCTGAACTAAGTAAACTTTAAAAATTCCAATATAGTTTTTATTTTACTCTGTAGTAAAAGCTATTGGCAGCTTTTTAGTATTTAATAAAGAGTTTTATGAAATTGAAAGTGTAAGCACAACACTCAGCCAATGTATGTCAGAAAAATATCACTGGAATAAAGCCAGGAAATCAGTCCTCTCTGGTATTACTGGATTTGTTAAAAAGCATGATTTCAAATTTGAATTGTAAGTCTTTTCATCTTGATTTGCAGCTGTGCAAGCAAGTGTAAAATGCTGTAAAATCCACTGTAGTTTACTTTGCAAAGGCAGAGGCTTTCTTCTGCTCTTAAGTATAGCATTTCAGGCCATTGCCTTCATAGAAGTGAAAGGCTTCACTGTCTAGTGACGTCCAATATTTTATTTTTACCTTATGCTATAAAATTAGTAGGGAGTTATTTTAAAAGAGAAAAAAAATGTCCAGAACTGCCCCTTCCTTACTATTCATCCATGTGGTACAGAGATAAGTATTTGCATCTGGGAGACTTTGAAGCAATGACATAGAAGAGTGTCAGGCTGTATGTGTTGGCAGAATGTCCCACCATGCACAGGAATTAGTGTGTCCTAGTTTAAAACCTGTAATTTTTTTAAGTCTTACAAATGCTCTGAAAGTTATCTCCTGATTTTTAATAAACTTTTCTTTCTTTCTTTCTTTCTTTCTTTCTTTCTTTCTTTCTTTCTTTCTTTCTTTCTTTCTTTCTTTCTTTCTTTCTTTCTTTCTTTCTTTCTTTCTTTCTTTCTTTCTTTCTTTCTTTCTTTCTGTGTTCTTTGCCTCTGCTTTTTCTTTCAGAGTTCTGGTAATTGCTATGGGAGGGCAGAGGCAGAATGGAGAAGAATCAATTAAAAAAAAAAAAACTTAATGAAGCCTCACAAGGAGAGCCTATGAAATACGGTTAGTGGCAGGATTTCACAACTGAGCACTCTAAGAGCTAATGTATATAAGAACAGTAGTCAACATTATTGAACTCAATATGGTTAATTGCCTAGCAACTATGAAAACATACAGTTATCTTTTACATTCAATTTTCAAACTAGAATACCACTTCACATAACTGAGGGTACTTCTATATATGTAACACACAACTTGAACGTTTTACTCACTGCTTTCTTACAAATGAGTGATAGCACTCTGAAAGTGATTTCTGCTTCTTTTTTTTTGTAATTTCAAAACTTCGTAGAAGTTTCTTTTCCTTGTAAATGACTGGACTTGTATCATCTTTAAAGTCACTCATGCAGTGGGTGCTGAGAATAAATAGGGAGATTTTAGAAGATCAGTAAACTTGCTCATAACTATCCTCACAAAAAGCTTTTAGACTTGAAACCAATATTAGCCAAACCAAAAACATAAGCAAGCTAGGCACTGTCAGTGTAACAGATCAAGTCTAAGGAAATTGATTTTTTTTTTAGTGCTGCACTTTTGGTATGCTAATGAAAATTAATTAATTTTCATAATTGTTTTGATATGCTAATGAAAATTAATTTATTTTCACGAGACTCCACGGATATTGGTTTTGTAGCATTACTGTGAAATTTTCATATAGGTCTGGGTCAAAAATACAAAACAGGAAACAATTAATGAGTTTTCCGTGGGTACTTGTGGGAAAAAAAATCAATTCCACCAGCTGTATTTGCATATTTTTAGACGAAATACTGCATAAGAATGAAAAGAGAGCATAGCCTGTTTTACTTATAAATCCTCTTTTCTTCTTCTTCTTCTTTTGAAAGAATTGATGGCTCCTTCATCCTGCTTGTTTTGATCTGTAATTAACAGCTTTTCTTCCAAAATACGCTGCCGTAACAACACCTAATTAAGGTCCCTGCTTGGTTGGAATGGACTGCAGCAGGTAGATTCTTTTCCCTCGCTTTGCATTTAAAACAGAAATGACGTGTCCTTCATGCCCAACACCACTTCATGTACTTAGCAGAGTGCATCTGGGCATACTGCTGATTCCTCCAGTCTCACGTAACCACAGAAAACAGCAAGGGATTTAAGTACACGTTTGTTCAAGTAAGTAAATGTCAAATACTTTATCACAGCACTAAAATATTACCATAGTTATATAAAGCTCTTCTCTTTTGCTCTTTGTGTAATAGGTTGAACCTGAGTTGATTGATGGGCTTTTGGGCCAATTGCGCTTTTGCAATTTTGCATATAAAAGCCCGTGCAAGTGTAAGAAACTTCTTTTTGTTTCTTGCCTCAAGGGGTGAGGGGTGGCCGAAGGCGGAGGGCCCCAGGCCCAGGCCCGGGCCCTGGTCTGGACCCCCCCCCCCNCCGGCACCACGGCGGCGCGGGGCCAGCCCTCAGCCCCCGCAGGGGAGAGCTGTCCCAGCTCCGCAGGCAGCCTGTAACCGAGGCCATGTGGCCAAAATCATCTGAGGCCGCTGAAACCCTGCACGGGACTGGCGGGGCCAGCGGGGCATCCTTGCCTCCAGCACAGCTCTCACCAAAGCCAAAGAAGCACCACACACCTCAGCCGATAAAGACATCTTTTCTTTCAAGTCAGTGAGGAAAGAAGAGAAAAGTAAAGTCACATGGGATGAATCTGAACATGGTGATCCCAAGGTCAGAAACAGAAGGGAAGGGGCGAGACCACGTGGGAAGGCAGCTAGATGGCGACGGGAAAAGAGGGCTGTCGCGCTTTTGGCGCAGAGCTTAAAATGCTTCTTGCAAAGCCATAGAAAGAACTGTAATCCATTTGGAAACACTTGAGGGGATGGGAAATACTTGTGCAGTGTGTGACTTTAAAGAGAAGCCCATGCTAGGCCATATAAAAGTTGTGAGAAGCTGTTATGAGGTTTGAAGCAGAGAACCTTTGCTTTCAGGCTGAGATAGCTCATCCTTAAAATACTGAAACCCCATTTTCTCCTGTGGCCCATAACTTCGCAATGTGGGAAGACTGCAAAAGATTCACGGGGGAGATACCTTTTTCACTTCAACAGGACCAGGCAGACTGTAAAGGTGTGAAAATTCCATGGCACCGCAGAAGAACCTCTTTTTCCTTAAGCATAGAAAGAGTCTTAAAGTGCAAGTCTGACCAAAAATCCCGTGTTCTTGTTTTGGTGTTCACTTGTGAGAGGTTTGTAGTAAAGAAAGAGGCACTGAGAAAGGCATTTAAAAGTTTGCTTTAATGTCTTATAATTTCTTTTTTTTTCCTGTTCTGTTAGTAATAAACTTCCCTTTATATTGCCGTTGTTCAAGTGTGGACCTTGTTTTGCCCCGAAGTTTCTTTACATTTTCCTCAATAAATCCATACTCCCCTTATGCACACAATTGGATTTCATGTGTTTGGCATTTAAACCAGTGTCAAACCGACGCTTTGTCACACAGCCTAAATAGAATATTGACTTATATAGGTAACTACTGCTAATACAACATGGCAGTGTCTGCACAAATACAATAAACTGTGATAATAAGGTCGGAAACTTGTTCTTTTACAGTAGTTGTGCTTTTTTTCCTGTCGTACAAGAAGTGACCCCTCTACAATAGTATATTTTAGTCAAAAGTATTTCTTACCTAGAAAATTGAGAGTTCATCTTCTTTTGCCATGATAGGACAGAGAATCCCAATTTCTCTGTCCTCTTACCACTCAGGCAACTTCAACAAATCAGGAAATCACAGGAAATGAACGTTTGTCCTTAATGTGACAACATAATTCTTCACAATAGCAGTTTCATCCTTCAGTAACACTCACCAAGGAGGTCCTATAATTAATCTTCTCTTTCAAGAGATATTTCTATCATATACTGAAAAGGTCTATATGTGCAAAAAAGGGATAATGCAAGTATTATGGGGAGCCAAATGGGCTGAGATTTCAACGTGCTAAGATGAACTCCCAGAGTTGTAGACAGGTGAAAGAACTGATTAACAATTGCCTACTCCAAAATGGAGGCCTTCTCAGCAGATAGTTTGAGCCAGTTTTTATAAGTCTGCCATTTTCTCAACTATTTTAATTGATATAGAGCTTCTGGTTCCTTTTTTAATATTAAAAATGTTACTATCAGCTGTTAAACTAAATACAAATCCACAAATGTCCATTTTCTTCTAAAAGATGTACTATTCTAAATTCTTGACAGTTCTAATTTCAGGTCTAATAAAAGGCATTTATCAACACAAATAAACAGAAGTGCTTTTTAGAACTTATTGATAAATGTCACCACCTCTTGCAGAAATATATTATAAAATCAGCTCTCACGTATGAACATGTTAGTTCCAAGAACCACTGATATACCTGATAGATATTGTACCACCTATCAAAGATTGTTCTACTCAAGCAAGAAGTAATAACTTTTGTCCAGAAATTAATCACTCATAAAAAATAAAAGGTAGGTTTCTTTGGCTTTGAGGTTGCTTTGTTTATTTTAAGCTAAACACATTTTAATGTCCTATTCTGCAATGCTCATTTGCGTTAAGTTGAACTAAGACAGGATGTAAATATTTGAAAAGTAAATGAAGTATGGAAAGCAAAATTACTTAATACAGGTTTTCCTCTACAAAAAAGTTAGGAGTGGTCAGCCAGCAAATGAAATATTTTCACTTAATTTTTCATTCTTTAATTACATGTCCTAATCCTAATCTATCATTGCTCACAAGCTCTGTCTTAAGCAAAGCAAACGTAACATAAAGTCTTGTATCACATTGCTCCAAGTTAAGCCATTAATAATTAATACCTGTAATATTAAGAATAAGGCTGAAGCAAAGAGATGTGTGGTTTCTTAAAAGAAGTAACAATTTAATGTGGCTTTTATTGGGCAATTCATTTCTGGTCCTAAATGGAAGAAGAATCTCAGCCGAGAAATCAAAGCTAAACATGGGCTTCATTCAAGATGCAGTTGTGTGCTGCAGTCCTAGGGACTACTCCATTCTCTAACTGAAAGCTGGAGAGACAGAACGACCATGCTGCAGTCAAAGATAGGCTGAAATTTATTTTAAAAAATGAGAGTTTTCTCTTACACATTTCTAGTATCAAAAGCAGTTGAGTGCAGAAGGTCATACCAGTAATCTGATGGTCTTGCCAGATTTCTGGACAGGTTTTAGGGTCTCCATGCAACAGCAGCTGATATTGCTTCTTAAACTACTTGGCCTAAAGATAGCCAGTATTTGTGGGTTTTCTCCCCAGAGTGGTGAGAAGGGACTTTTTGCCCCATTCTTCCTAACTAGGCTTTTACTGATAAGAAAGAAGAATATTGAGCTAAATCCAAGTTACCAATAAACAAAGGATATTTACATACAAAGGGTTGTGTCATTACCTGCTCATTTGACTCCTCTCTCTTTTCCTTTCATTTTTTGATAGAAAGGGGGAAATTAAGGTCAAAACACTTAAAGAGACTAGAAACGAGGGAAGCTAGCGGCATGTTAAGAAGACAGTTGTTCTCTGTGCCTTCCTCACTCAGTTCAGAGACAACACGAAGTTGGGTGGGAGTGTTGATTTGCTGGAGGCCAGTGGTGTGAGGTTCAACAAGGCCCGGTGCCCGGTCCTGCCCCTGGGTCACAACAGCCCCAGGCAGTGCCACAGGCTGGGGCAGAGTGGCTGCAAAGCTGCCCACAGGGAAAGGACCTGGGGGTGCTGGTGACAGTGACTGAACATGAGCCAGGGTGTGCCAGGTGGCCAAGAAGGCCAATGGCATCCTGGCCTGTACCAGCAACAGTGTGGCCAGCAGGACCTGGGCACGGATTGTCTCCCTGTACTTGGCACTGGTGAGGCTGCACCTCAAATCCTGTGTTCAGTTCTGGGCCCCTCAGTACAAGAAAGGCATTGAGGTGCTGCAGCATGTCCAAAGAAGGGCAATGGACCTGCAAAGGATTCAGAATACAAGTCTCATGAGGAGCAGCCCATAGAAAAGCAGGCTGAGGAGGGACCTTATCACTCCCTACAACTGCCTGAAAGGAGGTTGTAGCCAGGTGGTGGTCAGTCTCTTCTCTCACGTAACAAGTGATAGGACAAGAGAAAATAACCTCAAGTTTTCATGGGGAGGTTTACATTGGATATTAAGAAAAATTTCTTCACAGAAGTGGCCAGGCATTGGAACAGGCTGTCCAGGGGTGTGGTTGAGTTACCATTCCTGGAGGGATTTAAAATCCATGTAGACGTGGTGCTTAGGGACATGGTTTAGTGATGGACTGGGCAGTGCCAGGTTTATGATTGGACTTGATGATCTTAAAGGTCTTTTCCAATCTAAACAAATTGTGATTCTATGATTCCCAATGTGTGCTTATCTCTAGGCATCTGTTATTAATAGCAAAACCAGAAATATTACATGCAGTAGTTAGCTTTTCCCAGCAGCTCTGTTCACACTTGTAGAGGTAATTCCTGGCTCTTTATTCAACAGCCACAGTGCTCTGTTAAACAAGCAGAGTACTGCAGCTGTAGGATTTGGGGAAGAGGGTGAGAGAGGGAGAGGGAAAAACAAAAAAACTGATTCCAGACATACAAACTTACCACAATAGGTTGTCAAAAACACTCATCCACAGCTGCAGTGCACAGACTGATCCCATCATAGGCTGATCCCATTAAAGTATTTTTGGTACCTAGAAAGTGTTCAGGGAAGAATGGTTTTTTGCTGGGTTCCAATCAAACCCAGGCACCATATCTGTAAATGGCACCTGTAAATGGTAGGTGAAGCGTGGTTAAACAATTCTTTCCCTTTCTTTTGTCTTCCAAGAGGCCAAATTGCCGCCTTCCTAATCTTACTTTACTTTTCCACAAGCACACTATACAGCACTGAGGTATCATAATCCCCTAGAATGGACATACGGAGACATTTCACACTATGCCTCAGAAAGAATAGACACACCAAGCACAAAATAGGGAGAAGGGCTGAGGCACTCTTAAACTACTTCTATAATCTTGAGGTTTCTAGAATTGGGAGTGGATGTTGTATAAATCAAAACAGGGATGAGGACACCTCTTTTACAGGTCTGTTATTTTTATTGAGATCAAATAAGAAAATAAAGGTCAACCTATACCAACAAAATGTGGAAAATGAATATTTTTATATTATCAATATGCAAATGGGTATTTGATCTATATTCTAACTACTACCAGTATGAAATTTGAAATGAAAATATACATGCTTGAAGTAATCTTCCTCCTGCACACAAGCCTCTTATCATTTAATTTAGTTTAATAGGTATCTTTACTTCCAAATAACATAAGGGGGTGGAAAGGGGAAACAGCAAGGAAGTCATCTCCGTGTCACAGAAGTGTCATCCAGATACAAATCCATGGTCAAGCCTTCTAACTTTTTAAGAAGCACTTAAAAAAGAGTAACTTTGAATGTTTGTCCTCATTGTTACATCATCATACAAATTCTAAACTATAACAACTTTTTTCAAAGTAGATAAATTAGTCTAAACCCTTCTGGCAATATTCCTTTATAGTGATAAATTCTGCATTACTAGTTCTATGCTAATTGCATAAAGGGAAGATGTCCAGATGGCTGTGTGCCTTAAAGACGTCTTAGAAGATATCCTTAAAGAAAGAACTCAAATGAGCACAACAGAGAATATCAAGTGATACCAGTAACTGCAGGTGATCTTTTACCCCTTTCCATATGTTTGCTATACTGTACTAGCACTGACAAGTCCACCACTAAGCCATGTTCCCTAAGCACAAGGGGTTTGCGCTTTGCAAATATGTCCAGGAATGGTTACATAATCACTTCCCTGGGCAGCCTGTTTCAAAGCTTGACAAACCTTCTGGTAAAGAAATTTTCCTAACCTAAACCTCACCTGGAGCAACGTGAGGGCTGGCTCCTTTGGTCCTACCTCTTGTTACCTGGGAGAAGAGACCAATCCTCACTTCACTACAGCCTGCTTTCAGGGAGTTGAATAGAGCAGTAGGGTCTCCCCTGCTTCCTTTTTCCAGGATAACCAGTATAGCCTGCACCTGCTCAGGAATAAACTGTGGATCACTCACCCCTCACATTCATGGCGCTGACAGTTACAGAGTCTGGGGTAGGAATCAGAGAGAGGAAGATGTCTTGTTGATTTGAGGTACAGACCTTTCTTCAAATAACTTTAAAATTGAAAGATATGTTCACAAAAGGCATACTCTTATGCTTACCAGTTCAATTCAGTTAAGCAAGTAATGTATATTACATCAAATAATGTATATTAAATAAAACACATTTTCATTTTTTATTAGGTACAGTTACTGGAGATTAGTGAATACACAAACACTACTTTTTAACACAAAACTCCTTTTTTGTCAGTTTTGAAACATTGCAGTATATTTCCCAACTCATCTTTTCAGAATCTGAAACTACAGACGTATTTTGGTCTCCAATTGATAATTTCCTTACTTCCCTTTGGTCTTTTTTTGTAAATTGAAGTACTCACTTTTTCCCCCCCATCTTTTTATCTTCTCTATGTATTGTTCTGCTTTTCTATTTGCTTTCATGTCTTCTGGTCTCTCTTGTCAAATAGATACACAGAACATGGTGTGAGCACCACTTACAAGAGCAAAATGTAGGCTCTTTCAGAAACATTTAAAGAAGCAAACTTCCAACACTTCTAGGAGCAACAGATAAAAATTTTCCTCCTAAAATGAGATTTTTTTAAACCTTCCCCATGTTTCAAAACGTTCCATTCAAGTATTTTTCCTCAAAAACCTGCCTAAGCAGATGTTTGAGAACCATGTGGTGCTTGCACAAAGAACCCAATTATGGTAGCAAGCTTGGTGAGGGATTACAGAGGGTGGGTTTAGGGTCTGCATTATGGGTTTACATCTGTGTGGTGCCTCAGTAGAATTTGCATCTCAGGCTGAAATCAAAATGGGCTAATGCTGAGTATGGAACTGCCTGGGTAAACTTTCTGGAATAGTAAGAGCTGGGCCATCAGGAGGGCTTTGAAACAATATAATCATAAAGTTGCATTTGTCTGAGCCTTCTTTGGAATAATCTCCTGGAGTAGGCTTCTACTCTCCAAAACCCAAGACCACTTGGGAAAATGTTACTGACTCTCTTCTTTAGAGTAAACCAGAAGAAAAATGATTCACCCAAGAAAAGACAGTGCTCAGCAGGGTTCAAATTTGTTTGTCCCTGACTTACTTTCACAAGCTGCCTTAACAGTAATTTCACTTACTGGTAAAAAATCAAAACAACAAACCTCATCTTGCCTTCTATTTGAGCTTACCTAACATCAGCTAGAGTCTGTGAAGTATTTCTTGCCATGCTGAAGTCTCCTTTTTGTACCAAGCTCCCATTCCTGATCTTTTACCTTCTCACTGAGAGGTTAATCAGACTGAGGATCTTGTCATTAGGCCCTTTTTACCACCGCTCTGTGGTTCTCATGGCTCTTCTCTGCAACCTTGCATTGGGTTTAAGTGGCAAAGTCTTTTAAAAGGGGGATAGGGTAGAACAGCAGGGGTGGCTTCTGTGAGAAGACACCAGAAGAGAGACATTGCTCCTCCCCTCCAGGGACTTCGCTCTGCTCAGCAACTGCAGTATGTGTGTCTGGCTCCTACTTTTCTCCCATGACTGCCCTGCACTCCAGCAGGTGAACAAGGCTGTAGCAGCCAGACTGATGAGATGAGGCTGGTACAGGATTTACCAAAGCCATGGAGATTAGCATGTGATGCTGAGAGCAGGAGCATCCTTCCCTGTCTACAGCTTCAAATTGCATGTCCTTGGCTACACACGCCAGGTGCCACAACCATCCTTGTCAGTGTGGGCCCCAAAGAGCAAGAGCAGCCATAGACAGCAAGGACATGGAGTCTGCCAGAGGGTGTTACTGTGGCTGGCATGGCCTGTGCTGCATCTGTGTTTCACTGTGCTTTGTGCAGGAAGGTTGACACTGCTTGGGAACACTTAGTTTATTGGGCTTGCATTTTGATGCTTACCCACCACAGCTGTAACCCCCGTCAG
>VYZQ01044495.1:12112-25110 GCA_013400655.1 Mystacornis crossleyi
CATTCAGATGAGCTTTTACCCCTTTCCGTATGTTTGCTATACTGTACTAGCACTGACCAGTCCACCACTAAGCCATGTTCCCTAAGCACAAGGTGTTTGCGCTTTGCAAATATGTCCAGGAATGGTTACATAATCACTTCCCTGGGCAGTAAGCACAAGGGGTTTGCGCTTTGCAAATATGTCCAGGAATGGTTACATAATCACTTCCCTGGGCAGCCTGTTTCAAAGCTTGACAAACCTTCTGGTAAAGAAATTTTCCTAACCTAAACCTCACCTGGAGCAACGTGAGGGCTGGCTCCTTTGGTCCTACCTCTTGTTACCTGGGAGAAGAGACCAATCCTCACTTCACTACAGCCTGCTTTCAGGGAGTTGAATAGAGCAGTAGGGTGTCCCCTGCTTCCTTTTTCCAGGATAACCAGTATAGCCTGCACCTGCTCAGGAATAAACTGTGGATCACTCACCCCTCACATTCATGGCGCTGACAGTTACAGAGTCTGGGGTAGGAATCAGAGAGAGGAAGATGTCTTGTTGATTTGAGGTACAGACCTTTCTTCAAATAACTTTAAAATTGAAAGATATGTTCACAAAAGGCATACTCTTATGCTTACCAGTTCAATTCAGTTAAGCAAGTAATGTATATTACATCAAATAATGTATATTAAATAAAACACATTTTCATTTTTTATTAGGTACAGTTACTGGAGATTAGTGAATACACAAACACTACTTTTTAACACAAAACTCCTTTTTTGTCAGTTTTGAAACATTGCAGTATATTTCCCAACTCATCTTTTCAGAATCTGAAACTACAGACGTATTTTGGTCTCCAATTGATAATTTCCTTACTTCCCTTTGGTCTTTTTTTGTAAATTGAAGTACTCACTTTTTCCCCCCCATCTTTTTATCTTCTCTATGTATTGTTCTGCTTTTCTATTTGCTTTCATGTCTTCTGGTCTCTCTTGTCAAATAGATACACAGAACATGGTGTGAGCACCACTTACAAGAGCAAAATGTAGGCTCTTTCAGAAACATTTAAAGAAGCAAACTTCCAACACTTCTAGGAGCAACAGATAAAAATTTTCCTCCTAAAATGAGATTTTTTTAAACCTTCCCCATGTTTCAAAACGTTCCATTCAAGTATTTTTCCTCAAAAACCTGCCTAAGCAGATGTTTGAGAACCATGTGGTGCTTGCACAAAGAACCCAATTATGGTAGCAAGCTTGGTGAGGGATTACAGAGGGTGGGTTTAGGGTCTGCATTATGGGTTTACATCTGTGTGGTGCCTCAGTAGAATTTGCATCTCAGGCTGAAATCAAAATGGGCTAATGCTGAGTATGGAACTGCCTGGGTAAACTTTCTGGAATAGTAAGAGCTGGGCCATCAGGAGGGCTTTGAAACAATATAATCATAAAGTTGCATTTGTCTGAGCCTTCTTTGGAATAATCTCCTGGAGTAGGCTTCTACTCTCCAAAACCCAAGACCACTTGGGAAAATGTTACTGACTCTCTTCTTTAGAGTAAACCAGAAGAAAAATGATTCACCCAAGAAAAGACAGTGCTCAGCAGGGTTCAAATTTGTTTGTCCCTGACTTACTTTCACAAGCTGCCTTAACAGTAATTTCACTTACTGGTAAAAAATCAAAACAACAAACCTCATCTTGCCTTCTATTTGAGCTTACCTAACATCAGCTAGAGTCTGTGAAGTATTTCTTGCCATGCTGAAGTCTCCTTTTTGTACCAAGCTCCCATTCCTGATCTTTTACCTTCTCACTGAGAGGTTAATCAGACTGAGGATCTTGTCATTAGGCCCTTTTTACCACCGCTCTGTGGTTCTCATGGCTCTTCTCTGCAACCTTGCATTGGGTTTAAGTGGCAAAGTCTTTTAAAAGGGGGATAGGGTAGAACAGCAGGGGTGGCTTCTGTGAGAAGACACCAGAAGAGAGACATTGCTCCTCCCCTCCAGGGACTTCGCTCTGCTCAGCAACTGCAGTATGTGTGTCTGGCTCCTACTTTTCTCCCATGACTGCCCTGCACTCCAGCAGGTGAACAAGGCTGTAGCAGCCAGACTGATGAGATGAGGCTGGTACAGGATTTACCAAAGCCATGGAGATTAGCATGTGATGCTGAGAGCAGGAGCATCCTTCCCTGTCTACAGCTTCAAATTGCATGTCCTTGGCTACACACGCCAGGTGCCACAACCATCCTTGTCAGTGTGGGCCCCAAAGAGCAAGAGCAGCCATAGACAGCAAGGACATGGAGTCTGCCAGAGGGTGTTACTGTGGCTGGCATGGCCTGTGCTGCATCTGTGTTTCACTGTGCTTTGTGCAGGAAGGTTGACACTGCTTGGGAACACTTAGTTTATTGGGCTTGCATTTTGATGCTTACCCACCACAGCTGTAACCCCCGTCAGCACCCAAACACATGCATGCTGCTCTCTGTTGAATTGGGAAGGACCTGGTGGCAAACTGATGCAGAGAGCAAGGTGTCAGTGAACTTCCCAAAGAGGCTGTGATGCCACATGGGGTGTGTTCCTGTGAGCTTTTAGCAGGCAGTGCTGGAAGCCAGATGCTGCTGCCTGCCACAAGGCCTGCACACCCTCATCCTGCCAGCAGAGCATTCAGTGGGGCCTATCAGGAATGTCCAGTCCCAGCTTCTGCCTTCCCTCCTGCTTTGAATTTTCATGGGTGGTGAGGCAGTGGTGCAGGCTGTCTAAAGAAGCTGTCCTATCCCTGGAAGGTGGGATGGGGTTTCAAGCATCCTGCTCTAGAGGACGGTATTCAGGCAGGGGAGTTGGAACTAGGTAATATTTTAAAGTCCCTTCCAACCCAAACCAGTCTATGATTCGATGACTCTACGTTGCTGCTCCACTGCCCAACCCCTAAGGCCACTGTGCCCAAAACACTGAACCAGCTGCTCTGTGACATCAGCCCTGGGGCCAGAGGTACTGCAGGCATTAGCTGGTGGCTGCACTGAATGAGCCCTCACTCCTTGCAGCTGATATGTGCCACTGGCAGTGATGAATTTGCTGTGCCTCCTTGTCCTGCTGGCCATGTGCAGGCCTGTGCTCAGCATATGGGACACCTGTGGGTACGTGGCCTCAGGCTCTTGGAGGGAGTTTGGACAACACTTGGGAGGTTTTCCCTGTCCCCTCTGGCCACACTACAGTTTTATGAGCCCCATGCGGGAGCTTCAGTTTCTTGACAGCCAGGCTGCAGCACAACTTGTCTATGGGGCTCAAGCAGAAACAGGGGTGGACAGACACATGCCCCATGGGATTCCCTGGCTCTACTGTCCATGCAAACAATGCCATGTAGGGAGGGAAGTCGGCTGACCTTCAACCTGAGCAGCAGCAAGTCACCAAGCAGGACAGCAATGACTTTCTGTTTACAGAGGGACATGCGGTCTCTGGCCCATGTCTGCTTCCTATGGCCCCGTGGCTTACGACTATGACACCATGGCTCCAGACTACGGCAAATTGCACATCGTGGGTGGCACAGCTGTCCAGCCAGGGTCCTGGGCTGGGATTGTCAGCATCCAGGATCCCTGGGAACCAGGCACAGGGCATATCTGTGGAGGGTCCCTCATCAGCACAGAGTGGGTCCTCACAGCTGCCCACTGCTTCATCAATGCCAGGTAAGGAGAAGCAGGGAACAGGTGTATCTCCACAACACCAGCAGGTACCCTGTTGGCAGCACCATGTGCTACTCCCATTCTGTTTCCCTGCAGTGTGCCAGTGCCTGGGCACTGCAGACCCCAGCTGAGAACTCAGAACACTGCACTCTTGCCACTGCTTCCTAGTAGCCTCCAGGTCAACATTCTCGGAGCCTAAGGCATGCTAGGGCATTCACACACACTGCTTTCCTCTCTGACTTGCAAAGCAGAAGACAGAGCACTACTGGGCTGCTGTAGCACATGGCTCTGCTCCCTCTCACCTCTTTCTCCATGTGCATCTCAGGAACATCCACATGTGGCGCGTGGTGACCGGGGCCACCCAGTTGACTCAGCTGGGCCCTGAAGTGCAAGTGCGCCAGATTAAGCAGCTACGGGTTCATGAACACTATACTCCTGGTGAGGAGAGGAATGACATTGCCCTGCTGAAATTGGACCAGCCAGTTGTGTGCAGCCGCTACGTACAGCTGGGCTGTGTACCTGACACCACACTGAATGTGTTGGAGCTGAAAACCTGTTACATTGCTGGCTGGGGTTCCACGACTACAAGAGGCGAGTTCCCAAAAAGGACACATGCCCTGAGGGCAAACTTGGCACACCGGGGAGATGGGTTGGGCTTCCCAACATCAGAGGCCAAAGCCAGAGTCAGGCTGTGGGACATGTGCCTCTGGAGAGATAGTCCTGGACAACTCCCCAAAGCCAGATGGAAGCGGGAAAGCAGGGCAACACAGTATTCCCCTAGGGAACCCCAGGGAAGTCCTAGGGAAGGGCTTCACCCCCCAACAGAGGAGGGGAATGGGCAAGGAACTGCTGTATGCTCATTCCTTTTTGTGCTCACAGCTCAAAGACCAAGTGATGTCCTGCAGGAGGCAAAGGTCCACCTCATTGATGTCCGGCTCTGTAACAGCAGCCTCTGGTATGCAGGGGCCATCCACACTCAAAACTTGTGCGCTGGTTACCCAGAAGGTGGCATTGACCCCTGCCAGGTAGGAGTGTGAGATGAGCCACACAGCCCCCAGCAGTGCAGGCAGACTGAGCAGCACCACCCCAACACAGCCTGTCACCTGCTTTGCCTGGCCAGTCACCCTCCCAGCCCCAGCTCCCTACTGCTGTTAGGGCTTCCCTCCCCGTCTCCATTTGCAGGTCCTTGCCCAGTGCCCCCATCATCCCAGAGGCCAGGTACCACACCCAGAAAGCACATCTAGTGCCCTTGGCAGTCCAGAAGTCCAGATGCCAACCCTGGAACATCCATCCTCTGCACATCCAGGATCACTGCAGGGATGAGAGACAGCCCCACCACACAAGCCACTGACCTGCTCCCAGCCAAAGTTCTGGAGGCTCCAGCACCTGAGCAGAGACTCTCCCTGCCAGGAATACAGCTCTGTCAGGGGCTGTGAGAGAAGGAGACAGCTCTAGTGTTGACAGTAGCTACCCAGCATTACCTTATTCTTCCCTTGCTCCACTGCAGGGTGAGAGCGGTGGTCCTCTGGTGTGCAAAGATAACGATGCTGCCTACTTCTGGCTCCTTGGTGTGACCAGCTGGGGAAAAGGCTGTGCAAGAGCAAACCAGCCTGGAGTCTACACCTCCACTCAGCACTTCTATGACTGGATCCTGGTCCAGATAGACCCACAGCCAGATAGAAGGGCATCGAGACATTTTATGACCAGCCCAACCTCCCCTCCGAAGCCAGGGCCAATACCAACACCACTGGACAGGTTTAGGTCCTGCCCATTTTCACTCCAGAAGCTGGTGGAATTTTTTACTCAGGTACAGGAACTCCTTCAGGTCCTAAGGAGAAAACTGGCTAGAGAAGCAGGATGAACAGGATCCAGTGCAGGCTGCAGTGGACCATGACCATTTTCTTCTGGGGCAATGCCCGCTGATCCAAAGGCAGCCTCAGTGCTTAACGCTTGCTCTATTCTGCTCATGCTTTTCCTCTCCATGCATACAAATCTCGAAGCTGACTTAGTTGTGAAAATAAAGTTTCCTGATTTCACTGTTAACTGTGTTTTCAGTCCCATTCAGTCTCCTGTGCAAGGCAAGGACTTCCACACCTGGTACTTGCAAAATTAGGCTGAGGGCAGACATCAGGCACAATAGAAAAGAGTCAGTCCAAAGGACTGAAACTGTACTTGGTCAGAGTGGAGGGCAAGGGTGCAGAAGAAGAAGGGAACACAGGTCACAAAGAAACGGGGCTTACAGATCTTGGAAACAGCAGTTGGAAGTGCAAAGTATCTTAGGCTGCCTACTGGTGAGATCAGTCTATGTGTTTGTGTGTGTGCAGTGCACTGGGGAAAAACTGGACTCTTTCATGACCCAGGAGACATGGCTCGTAGAAAGACCCAAGCTTTGCACCAAGGGCTGGGTAAGGAACTTGACATCCAGCCACAGTACTTGGATAAATTCAATTAATTTCGATACTGTTATTTGAGGTACATGCTGTGCTTATGAATACAGGGAGTGAAGGTGTGTTCATGTTTCATTAGAAAACATCCAATCCAGATCACCTAGAAAGGCAGAAAAGGACTGGACTGTGTTCATGTTCACAAAGGCAGTGGTTACGGATACTTGGGTGCTAGTAAAGGCATTGCTCTGTTTATGTCAACCTGGTTTGCTGTTCATGGTAACTGTTTGTCTGTGTTGGTGTATGTGGCTCTTCGGAATGCACACATGCACAGACAAACAATTTTGTGCTTTAGGAAGCAGACCTATACCTAACAAATAGTTCAGAGCTATCAGCTACCACAGACACTACTCACCTCTGATATTATTTCCAAACATAAACTATCATACTGCCCAGGTAAAGTTTATCCATCTCAAGAAGTCTCACTGTATATAAGCCGAGGATTCCTTGTTACTCTTATGAAATGCAGAATGATTAACAAGTTGCCATTATTATGGAAATGATACCGTAACTAGTGGTTCTTACATAAAATACTAACTCTGAGTAACAGAAAAAGCTGTAGGGCTGAATAGCACTGAATTTTCAATGCTATTTGTTATCTATGCACCAAGAAAGAAAATTCCTTTAGGAAAATTACAACTAAGATGTTTTCAAGAGCTTGCATTTCATAGCAGCTCTCACCTTCCTCTCAGTCTTGAGTTGTGAAAAAACACGATGACAATCCTGCACATCTTTTTGAGGATATCTTATTGCCGCAGGAGATAACAGCCAACACTTCATACCTTCTTCTTTTTTGAAATTATACTAAACAGTAAGTTACAGTCTAAAACTACTAAAAAATCATTCACTTGCCTGAGATGATTGTTCCTTGTAGCTTGATGATTATCCTGTGTTCCCTACAGTATATTTTTTTTGGTATTATGTATTTATATTATATAATGGCATTTCTGTTGGACATGATTATGTTTTACTGTTGTAATTTGAACCCCTGGGCACTGTGCTAGTAATGATATTTTCTTTATGCATTGTTCTTTTATAGCTTTTTTAAAAAAATATTTCTTTCCCCAGATTCTTTAGGGAATCTTACAAGCATGGTCTCTACTAAATGTTGTTAATTTAATCAACCTGAATCATTAGAAAGGTTGAAGAGGGAGCAGGAGTGCAGTAAGATTTAGTATTTTTTTTCTCACACTGTATTTGCCTGTGCTCTTGGACAAGTCTCTGAACTGCCTTTCTGGGGTATTGTTACATATGATTAGCAGCAGAACAAAACACAGCACCAGCTGCTGGGAAAAAAATCCCAGCCAAAGCCAGGACAAATGGAGTACATGAATTAGTGTTCTTGCAACAGTAAACAGTGAGAATTCAGAACTCCAACTTAAAATATCATGAATTTTAGGTGCAAAACTACCACGTTTTAAAGAAAAAAACCTGCAAAGACACAAAACATGCTATGTCCTTCAGTACCCCACAAACTGATAACAAACATCCTCAAAACCCAAGTAGTTTGAACCAGACTATTTTGTGTCATGATACATTTGCAATCTGAGATTCCTATACACTTTTGCTTGATAACCAGTATCAAAAGAGGCCTCCACGTTTACAGTGCTTTTGGTACAGGCACATAGCAAATGGCAGGGCTGAGGAGTAATGTGCTCTGTTGACATGTGAATGGTGATACAGAGCCAGAAAAATAGTTAAGAATAAAGACATAGAGTAAGGAGATAGGAAATTCACAGTAAAACCAAGAATGAGATGCTTTTTTAGGAGAAGTGTCTTATTTCTGAGATGACAAGCTCTCACTTAGCACATAACAAAATAATGTGAAAAACATCCCTGGATCAAATGTTCCTTGTACTGAAAGAGTGTATTTAGCACTTGTGCACTGACACACATTATCCTTTCTGAAATGTCCTGCTGTTCACGTCAGCTTCTTTTTCTAAAACTATTGTGACCTTGTTTCCTTAGTGTTGGATCTTTACCAGTAGCAGGATCCTATGGGATATTCTACTCTCCAGTCATTAATTTGAATGTCTTTGCACAGCAGTTGTAGGTATGGTCCCTGATGACTATCTTTTCTACTCCCGTCTTCACAGAATTACAGAATCAACTAGGTGGGAAAAGACCTTTGAGATNAAGCCTTCGAGCAACCTGGTCTAGTGGTAGTGGGGGTGGACTAGATGGGTCCCTTCCAAACCAAACCGTTTTATGATTCTATGAATGTGCTTGTGGGGCTCAGGTACACGTGAGAAGCTGGATTTACGGAAGTGCTCAGCACTGAGAGCCAAGATCCGCAGANTTAGGAAGAAATTCTTTACTGTGAGGGTGGTGAGGCACTGGAAGAGGTTGCCCAGAGAACCTGTGGATGGCCCATCCCTGGAAGCGTTCAAGGCCAGGATGGATAAGCCTTCGAGCAACCTGGTCTAGTGGTAGTGGGGGTGGACTAGATGGGTCCCTTCCAAACCAAACCGTTTTATGATTCTATGAATGTGGTTAAAACTTGCAACGTTTCACATTTCCTCCTATCAAAACAGTAATAAAAATTAAAATGTCAGAAAAAGAGAAATCTTTGTACATTTCTAGCACAAGGGAATGACATTAGGGAAGCAGAATAGGTACTTGTAATCTCACAATTCAAGAAATTTAGTCTTTCCTACTTTTACTAATCCTGTTTCCATGATGGAAGTCCTTCACTGTGGCATCAAGATGGAGCAGGATGTGGGCGCTGGGTTTTAGGAGGTATAGGGAAAGGAGCAGGTAGGGAGTCAGGTGCTGCAGAGTGATTTCAGCCAATGATAGATTGTCTTTGGGGACATAGACCAAAGTGAAGGCAAATGCCAGCACTGAAAAACCGGCTACCATTACCCAGGGAATGGGTCTCTGGCGGCCAGCTGGACAAGCTGCCCCCAGAGTGTCTTGGAATGTCATTGACTCAGCAGGGAGCTGAGGAAGTTGCAGGGAACACAGGCACATCAAGGATGACTGAGTCATCCTTGTGAGATCACTGGGAGGGCACTTGCCTGGGAGAGAAGGGGGAACCCTTGTGCTAAGGACCTGCACCCCTTTCAGGGACAGGGTGACCACATCTGCTGAGGGGACAGGGTTGGCAGGACTTTTGGGGTCCCATGGCCCTAGGGGTCCCACCAAGCCCCGTTCCCCCAAAAGGGTGGGTTGTCACAGCCCTGGGGCTCCTGCAAAGCTCAGGAGCCCCCTCTCTCCCAAAGACGGGTAACGTGTTCTGGGGATCCCATAGAGGTATCACAGACCTGAGGGTCCTGATGAACCCAGTCATCCCCCTTGAAAGATGTGTCATTACCCTGGCTGTCCCATGGAGAAAGGGTGTCACCACACCAGGGGTCTCTACACCAGGCAATGGGGGTCCGTGAGGTCCTAGTTGATTCATTGGCTGGGAGGTTCCACCAAACCCAGCATCCCCAGGAAGAGGGTTCTCATGGAGTGGGGTGCCCAGGGCCATGCTGCTGCCATTTCACCACACAAGGGCACCAGTCAATGGGCCAACACTTTTCCCTCCCCCAGCCACCATCCCCTAAAGGTGCCTCCAGGTCTGCAGGGAAGTCATTGCTCCAGCCTTCTCCCAGGCCAACTAGTCTCCCTTTTCCCAAGTCTCCACACTCTTCCAGCCCAGCCTGGTGCCTGCCTTACAGCCCCAGATCAGGGAGCACCCATCCCCAGCAGCTGGCATTATGCTGTAGGTACAGGTCAGGATCCAGGCTTGTTCTCTCTCCTGAAGGCGTTATATTGAGAGTGTAAAAAACCAGTCATAATAAACAAGACAAAACCAAGACGCACTCCCACACTGAGGAAATGCTTCCCACCCTCCAAGCTTCAAACTAGGCTGAAGTCCCTCCGGTCCCCTGAGGTCAGCCATAAGGGGAGGCAGAAGGGTTCCCCACAAAACTTCAGAAGTCCTGGAGGTGGCTGTAAAAATCTCACCTGCTGAGCTTGCCCACACAGGTGCAGCTCTTGAGGTGGAACTTGCACAGCTCCTCCTTGAAGTTCATTTGGCCCATGGGGCCACAGTCTTGGGTTCTGCAGCATCTAGATACCCATGGCCCTGTCAGCATCTGCAGGACAGCCCTCTGCCCCCACCCATCTGGGGCACTCATGATGTCTTATTCTGTCTTCTATCTTTTGAGTAAAAAGTAACAGCTCTCTGTGTATTTGCCTTTATGTCTGTTCAGAGCCTTTGTGACCTTCGTTCTGGGTTAGGACACCACTAGTGTTACTGCGTAATTAACAGCTTCAGCAGTCACTGGAGTAAATTTACACTGTAGTTTGCATTATAGGACTTAATTTTTATTTACTTTAAAAACATTGAACTTTTTGTTCTGGAAAGTTCTTTGTTGTGTGTTCTCGGGCTGTGTACACAGACTGGGGATTCCCAATGCTCTCTTGTTGTTGTTGTCAGAAATGTCTGTAAACCCCACAGATAAGATGCCCCTTCCCATTCAAATTCTGCTCCACTACGGTATGGCAATGGCTGCCCTCTAATCTCTATCCAGTTCTGGGAATGGTGACCATCAGCAATTTTCCTTACTGTGATTTTTTTAGGCTAAGCAATGAGATAGGTTTTAATTACGCTGTTTTTCTTGAACACAGACTTTCAATGCACAAATTTCAACATGCCTTCAAATTCTCAGAAGCTGACTTTGCAATTTGTAATGGCATTTAGTGTAAGGGCTGGACATAATCAAATGTTTACAGTAAAACAGACAGAATGTCCAGTGGAGCTTATGTTATGGCTTGCCTCATATGGCACCCTTCAGCTTTACTTGCTGTACTGTTTTATCCCCTTACAGAGCCATTAAGAAGTGTGGTTAAGAATGGTTTTCTGTTCCTACTCTGTTAGTTGTAAGTGAATATCTATCCATTATTTTTCTGATCATAATTCTGATAAATAAATGGAATAATAGATTTACAAATAAGGACAATAGTTAACTAAATTACAGTAAGTGCAATTACAGAAAATTCACATAACTGAAGCAAAAGCACTGAAATAAGATCTAAGCAGTCCAATGGCTGATACTAATGAATAAAGAAGAAAAAGCCATTATCTCAACAGAATTATTTGAAATATTGATCAAGATGCTAAACACTGTTGATTTAAAGCTAATGAACATTTGGAATTCCAGTATGGAATCATTTATTCCAGTTTGGAATTCAAAATGTGTTCTTCAGAAACAAAACTGCTGTTGTGATTTTTACCTTTCAGAAAAGAAAAGACAGTGCAGTTATGCTTTGTTTAATTTCAAGTGGGACAATCAAATCTTGGGGAAAGTCTATACTCCTTCTGTCAGCAATAATACCATAACATAATTATATTCCCTCTGCCAGCTGGATTCCATGGCACTTTTATTGATGTCATGCACACATGGCAGTGAAAACACTAAGCAGTCCAACAATTTAAAGAGTTGTATTTAATAAATGATTTATAAATGGTTGACAGGTTGAGGGTGAGAAATAACATTTCTGAGCCTCGTAGCATTTTGGCCACTAACCTCAAGTAGAGCCAAAATGTCACTGAGACCATTCAAACACCGTTCTCTGCTCTAAGTCTGCCCATGATGAATGGACCTGCAGCAGACAGGTCAGCGACAGACTGTTCCTTAAGTAGGATATATACCAACTTCTTCTCTGGCACATAAGGATGTTCCTTCATGTTGCTCTCATCCCTGCTGGCAATTTGTCTAAACTAAGAAGCCTTGCCTGTTACAGACATCCAGGTGTGAGTTTTGCATCTGGTCATTCATGGCGTGGTGTACAGGTATGTCCCTGCTTCTTCCTTGCCAAGTCTGACAAGCTCCTCCTGACCTCCCTTGTCTTTCTGTATTGTTGCTCACCCAACTTACAATGTCTCTCTCTTCCAGGGGGAACACAGGACCACACATCAGCTCAGCCACTGGAAATGTCCTGCACAGAGATTACCAAAGAGTCAAGTCCTTTATCGACATGCATTTGCTATCTACACTTTGATTCTTGCTCCTGGGAGGTAGAAAACCTGAAACAAGGTATATTGTAAACTAGCTAGTTTGGGGGTTATAAATGTCTTATTCAAATACAGAATACAGATTATATGACGTTTCCAGGGGAACACTGTGACTGCTCCATCAAAAAAAAAAAATTACCTGAATATTTTATGTTCTTAGCTTTTTGGGTTCTCTAAACTTGGAAAGCTTGGCAACAGTCTTCTGGCCACACCAATTGTTTTTTAAAATCTCTCGCTTGTCTTTTCCTTCCTCTAAACTCTCTCACTAGTCTTTTCCTTTTTTCAGCTTTTTGTAAAGAAATCAATGGAACTGCAACAGCTAATAGCACCAAAGAACAATCCCTTTCTTTTAAAATACAGAGTAATGCCTCACAGTTTTTCTTCCTTCCCTCTGCATTTTGGCAGAAGTCTCTTGAGGTGGTACAGTATGCTTTTACAGGATATCAGTGTGCTGGAATAATGCTGTTAGGGATGGAGAAGACATTCTATTCATTCTCCTATACATACATGTCCATCCACCAGTCCATCCATCCATCCATCCATCCATCCATCCAGCCAGCCAGCCAGCCAGCCAGCCCTCCATTCCTTGGGTCATTCACCCATTAGCCTACTTTTAGATTTCCACTAATGAGTTTGACGGTACACTGTTACTCAGAAGTGGCTGGCCTTTAAGAAGCTGAAAAGTAATTTAAATCAGCCAACAAAACTTGAACTTGGCACTGAATGAGCCATTGTGCTTCTGCTTCTCAGTATCTTCATATATCAGTGGCAAATACAACTTGTTTGCCACACAGATGCTGCGACTTAGCAGCACTGTAAACACATCACAGTATGCAGTGAGAGGTACTGCGTGGGGTCTCATTAGGCAGGACAAGGGCAGGGACATTGCATCATCCCTAAACAACCTGGGCCCCCAGG
>VYZQ01044501.1:0-35670 GCA_013400655.1 Mystacornis crossleyi
AGAAGCAAAACAGAAAACTCTTCTGACTCTAAGAAAGCAAGTAGTGACCCTGCAATACAGTTACATACCATACAAAAACAGAGCAGGGCAAGGTAGGAGTCAAATAAAAAGCAGTATCGGTATTTTAATAGTTCAATTAGTTAATGAAAATAATATTTTCGTGAATACTAGCACAAGAGAATAAATAATTTGTTAGTGCAGTTTATGAATGTAAAATTTGCATGTGTAGGTCACCTGGAGCATCTTGTTTAACCTTGTTGGTTAACAAGGTACTTCTATGTTAATTTTTACAATTTATTTGCTTTAAAATAAATTATGTGAATATGTAAATGCTATAGACTACCCAGCACTTTGGGACTTCAAAATGGCCTTTAGTAACACCCTTTAGTGTAAGCCATCTTCAAAATTTTCGAATTCATCTTTTGGAAGTTGGTGGAAGGGGGAATATTTGAAACTCATTGAGCTTTCTGTAGTATCCCAGCACCTGGGGAAGTAGGAGCAAGAGGCAGATAGGTGTGTGGAAGACAGAAAGAATGGGAAGGGAGAGGAAGAGGGCTGCAAAGGCTCCAGAGCAACAGGCTTAGCTTGCATTTGCAGAAGCGGTTTATATTTATGTTGGAAGTATTTAGCTTAAAAAGAAAGGTAGGGAGGATGATTCAGGCTTTTTTTTTTAAAAAAAGCATGCATCTTATTTACAAAATAGAAGTTATGCAAACAGATGTTCTGGTAAGACCATGGCCATATTTCAAAAGGGATTTTACAAGAAGATCCTGCCAAAAATGGTCAGCTAAAATAACTGTAATGGATCGTTTTGAAAACAGTTCCATCTTACTGTCAACAACAATAATAACAATAGCAAGAACAACTACAAGAAATCGAGACTTCTTCATGACAGATTTTGGGTTTTGAAACTGGTTTTCTATTCCAACAAAACCAAAGCTAGTTTCGCTGCTCTGAATCAAAAAATGCCACTCCTGAATCACAGTGTGGAATCACTGCTTGGTGGTGCTCATCTCTTATCCCCACACCACCAGAGAAGCAGCGCGTGCTTCAGGAACTTGAGCCCGTTTATAAATGAAACCACTGCCACTGACTAACTCACAGTGAGTCCAAGCCCTCCCAGTAACAAGTTACCATAATGGCCAGACTCACTGCATTTCAAGTCTGAGTTTTTAAAGTACTCATGATTAGCATTCAGACTATTCTGTCTTTAATAAGACAAAATAGAGAACCCTTTTACCTCCCTTTGGCCAAATGTTTCTAATGTGAACCCTAAACCAAACAACTACAGAAGTCCTGTATCAAATTAATACAAGGGTCAGATGAGGCTTGAATCTTCCATATATAGATGCTACCAACAAGATTTGAAAAATTTTAGCTCTGGAGAGAATTACATTTCAACTGGCTCCATCAGAAACAACCAGGATATGGTAATTCATCTATTCCATGAACACATGCTCTCTTTCACATTTACACATGGTCTATGCCATGTTTTGGATGGAATTACAGACTTCATAAAGAACAGGAGGAAACCTGGACCCACTACAATTCATTTGGGGATGCATTAATCATTGCAGGTGAATGGTGGGGCATGAAAGTGGGGTCATCATTATTTTCTTAGCAAAATATCTGTCATTTGTTTCAGAAAACTCTCCTAACAGTGGAAGGTATCTTCCTTATCCTTCACCAAATGTGCATTAGAAAAAACCATAGAAACTGCTAGGTAGGTAAAACATTAGTGCTCATAGGACAAGATTAAATATAGAAAGGATGTGATGCCTTTACCAATACCAAATGAAGTGTAACAGTATCTCAGTAATTAATTTTAATGAAGAAAAACAGTACTGTGAACAGTACTAACAATAGTACTAACAGAAGCACTTCCAACTCACGCTCCCTTTTTGAATCTGAAATGCAGACCCAAAGCTCAGAACTTTATTTCACCCTTAGGTGGTTAAGAAGATTCCCACTGAGGCTGGTTCCTTCCATTTCAGTGAATGTAGAATCATATTTGTCATAAAAATACCATACCCTTCTGGCCTCAACAGCATAGCAAAAGAAAGTGAGTTAATTAAGAGCTTCCATGAGCTCTGCTTTCAGCTTTTCTTGTCATGTCCACTGCTGAACGTGGCAAATAATTCCATCAGCCAGCAAGTTAGAGAGCAGTACACATATTTAACTGCATAATGCTAAAGTCCTATTTCAGATTTATCACCATGACAAATGATTTTTTTCCATGCCAATCTGGGACAAAAATTAAAATAACTCTTAGAAACAAGCAAAGGCACTACAACTACAGTGAATAATGCACTTTAGAGGGTACCAGTACCTGCTATACTCCATACATTAAAGAAGCCCCAGTATTGGATAGAAGCAGTACCCTATCCAAGGTACAAGGGATTTTTGAATCTCATTCTTTCTAAACTAGCTAAAATAAAGTGAAGCTCACTAAATTGTTAATACTGGCTTCAGGCAGGGTGCTGTGCCAGGGGAATCAGTGCCCAGCTTCAGGTCCGTGGTGCACAAGGGAATGGACACACAGCATCTCTCTGACTGAGCTGCAGTTTCTGGCTCAGGGCACTCCACACCTCGGGAATTGAGTGCACCCTCCCTCAGGCTGGACCCCAACTATATCCCCAGCCTTGCTGCCTGTGCAGCAAGTGTTGTGATTAATAGCCTATTGTGAGAAAAGTGGGCAGTTGCTCTGCTGCCAGACGTTCTAATAATAGACCCTTTTAATCATACATGAATAATAATTGAACATTTCATGAATGTTTTCATGGGGATGTGGGGGAATCCTAGAAAATAAGATTTTTGAAGGGGATGAGAGAGATTTAACTAGGATCAAGTCCACCTAGCTAACATTAAAAAAAAAAAAAAGCTGCTCACAGTAAGGGTAGAGAGGTCTATAAAAAGTATTTGAGGAGAGGATGGGGCTGTAGGTGGCACTTAAGGACATCTCCTCCAAATAATCAATAAACTTTAGTCTTTTAGTTTCGGAATAAATTGTTGCCTCCACTTTCAAAGTATTTCCAAAAATTCATGTGGAATTATTTGTTTACTCTGCCTGAATAAGGCAGCAGTAATTTGACAATAGATTTTTTGCAAAAAAGAGCAATTTTAAGTTGGTACAGAAAGAGCTCAAATACCCGGAATTAAATTATCTGCAACAAATTTAAATAAGGTCAAAATTTAGAGAACAGTTCTTGAACTGACAAAATCCATTCAAGAGAATTTGCCGTGAAATCCTGAAATCCAGAGACTCTCAAGACTTGCCAGACTTTTCCTAACATTATTTTCAAACTGAGAGCTAAGAAGGAATTAAGGTAAAACAAGTGGTATATAATCAAACCCAAGAGGTAGCAGTTTGATTAAAAATACTCCCATCAAGATCCAAGCATAAAATAGCAATATGCTGCAGTTTCTAAGAACGATGAAATTATTTTTCTTTATATAAACCTTTCAGTAGACTTTAAAAAAGAGTAATTTGGCTGAATGCATCTAGTCAGCAATACCACTCAAGGAAAAGGCCTTTTCACCTGAATGGTGAATGTTCTTCTCCACAGAGACCCAGTGTAACTGCCCAACTCTAAAATGATTACTGGGGAGCAAACAGAACTGCTTTTGCTATACAGCATAAACTGAAATTAATGCTGGATTCAAGTTTTTTCAAGTATGACCACAGAGTTACAAAACTTGGTTTCCAGCTTGGATTGAAGAATAAACTTAGGTGTCAAAAAGAATTGCAACTGACACTGTGGTCACCTGCACTGATAGTAGGGGAAAAGAGATGATGTTAAACTTCTTTTTCCTTTTTTTTTTTTTTTTTTTTTTGTAGCCAGCTAATGAGAAAGCATACAGAGACTAGAAAGCACTATGCTGATGCAAATAATGAATACAGTAAACACATCAGCTCAGCACACCCCTCATCCTCCAAACGGCCAACTGTAGTGATCATGTTCACCCATCAGCTGGAACTGACAGCTCAGGCCACAGAAAGCCACACGTCCAGCAAGCCCACACCAGACTCTCACCCATGTCCACTCACTCAGAGTGTCCTGCACTGCAGGATGCCCAGTTAAAGGAGACCAAAGCACAAAACCACAGCCCTTTTCAGTCACATCCTTTTGAGCCGATACAGATTTTGTGCCACTAAAACCTCTGGGACTGTATTTCCTGAGAAAAACGTTTAAACTTCACTCACAAGCATGAAATTCCCTGAAATTTGGAGATGACAGTTTTGCTCCTCTCCAGGTGGATGTGCCTTACTAGTGTGCCCTAACCACTGGCACCTCCTGTGGGAGAGAGTACTTCATTCAATCCTTGGCCATGTGCTTTTGGAAAAAAACAACCTTCGCTGCCAAGGCAAGAAATTCGGTATTTCCCTCTCTCACCACCACCTCTACCAAGGCTCCCCGCTGCCAGACCAGCTGTTTCCTGCCAAGCCTGCAGCCTGGGTCAGGAACAAGTTCTTGCCAACAAGGACACAATGGGGGTGATTAAACCTGGAAGCTCAGAGCAGCTGAAAACTTTCACAATAGCTTGGCAAAGCCACAGAGCACTGCCAAGGCCCTCAAAAGTTTGGTAGAAAAAAATTAGGTGGTGGTTTGGATATAGGTTTGACATCCTGGGATGACAGTAAAATTTTCAAATTATACAGACAGAGAAGAAGGAATGCATGGCTCATGGTACCCTCTCCTAACCCCAAACTAACCAATTAACATTTTTCTCATCATTTAAAACTGATTTTTCATAATGAGGTAATTAAGATCTAGATGAGAAGATTAAGGTACATGCACAGTTCCAGTCATACATTCTAGCTGTCACCTAAGAAAGCATGCTGGAACAATTTCATGAGATTTAAGGATGTGTTTAAATGACTTTTTGAAGTGGTGCTTCTGAGTGTACACAGACATATACGCTTATAGCATGTCAGTTACTTTTTTTAGAAAAATAATTCAGAAATAAATTATTAAAGAACAAAACTATTTCAGGATGACAAAATACATGTCTAATCATCTGAAATGCTCTTTTAAACCATGCTACAAAAGGAAAGTATTTTAAAACACTGGCTTTTCTCAAAACTTTTTTTGTTGGCTTTTTTTTTTTTTAGAATAGAGGTATTAAGAGAGAAAACATCACACACTGTTAGTGCTTTAAATAAAATGCTTTTCACATATGTAGTGAAGACAGATTAAACCCATATTAAATGATTTGATGACAGTGCCTAGAAGTACATGCAGGGAAACTGTAGTCAGCAAAAGTGAAAACAGCTTGGAATCAAATATAGATGTGGCAAGAAAACTGGAATGGGAAACACTGTTCAGCAAACTGATAACCATGCAATTAAGAGAGATGCAATCAAGCACATACACTTTGACCACTTCACTACTTTTTAGAAACTATTGACCCAGCTAAATCATCACTGAATCAAGCAAAAATAGTTCCACCTCCAATGCTTATTTTCTTTTCAGCTTTTTATTTCCAACATGTATTTCCATTCAAGAAAGAATCATAATTTTTTAAACTCTGATTTGTTAAAGAAAGTTGAGGTCAATTTCATTAATGTGTAAATTTAACAATGGCTCATAAATGTTTTGAATTTAATTCGAGATAAGTTTTGACTTGCCTATCTACCTTTCTGCCCCTTTCTCTGCTCAGAATGAAGTAATTTTGTATGATTTTATAAATATCAAAAAGCAATATTCTACTGAAGTGTAATTTGATTTGTTTGCAAATCCCTTTTGAATTGCTTTATGATGCATAAGCACATGCAGTTTATTAGGAAATAATAAGCAAAGAAGGCAAGCCAGGCAAGAAGCTTTGCTCACTTTCAAAGTCAAGGAAAAAATTTGGCCCCTGATCAAGCTCTGTGCAAGTGAGAACTTTTAAAAGATTTCCCATTTGGTTCCTGAAAAATAGAAAAGGAAGAGAAAAGGAGTCCTGAGTGAACAAATGATTTTAGAGACAAGGACTTGGACAGATTGGTTGTGCTGGAAAATATACACTGTAAGCATTTGGATTTTAAAAGATTTTCCTCAGTTTGCTGTTAAGTCAGGGAAAAGATTCTCTCATTGTCTTGTAATTGTTTGAACTTACTTTCAAAATCCAGGAAAAAATGTGGATAGTTTTCAATTTCCCTGGTAAGGACCTTAAGAAGATTACCCATCCCAGCAAACCTAGTAAATGCAACAAAATCATAAACAGTTATACATGTCATCTCATACAGCTAAGGGCTTGACACAGTCTGCAACACATATTCAACATTTTGGCAAGTTCTGGACCAAGAGAAACATTTTGATGGTCAATTCCATGCTATTTATGCATGGGGGCAGAAAGAGGAAGACCTCAGATAAACATTGAAATAATTCTATTCAACAAATTGGAATTTAAACATCAGGATAACATCCCAGTGTATAAACAGATATTTATGACTTTATTTACTCAGCAAGAGAAACAAACTCAGAGCTGCATCTCTATTTGTAAATTCTCTAAATTGCTGGACTCCAGATTACTGAATATCATTTCAAAGTAAAAACTGAGGTCTTAGAATCTCCAGCAAAAATCCATGTCATTTTAAGAAAATAACTCCCTATAAGGAAAAAAATTCTAGTTATTTCCAATCAGTAAGATTTTATAATATATTACTACAAAGTTCTATCAAAAAGGACAGCTGAAAATCTCTTTAGCTTTTAAAAATGGATGCATGATTTAAAAAAAAAAAAAAGGAGTGGAGAAAGGGGAGTTTTGAACTCTTCTTATCTGTTATTCCTATCTTTTATCATCGTGTAATTCTTTGCATTTCAATTTATGAACAATTCCCAAAAGGAAAAGTGACCAGTTCTCAAAACAGCAAGTCTCTATGGAAGATAAAAAGGAAGGAGATTTGAAGAAATGTTTTTTACCAATACAGTTCTTATGAAGATAAGTTATTCTAAAACTATGTAAAAGTAGAACTTTCTTGTTCAAATTTAAACTTTTTCTCAGAAGAGAGAAAAATTAAACCATGAAAAGCATGTATCAGGATAAAGAGATCTGCCTGGAGGGATGTAGAAAAATGTAATTTTAGATTTAAAACAGATTGCAAACTGATTTTTGCCTCAAAGAGAAATATTCTCATTACTCTAAACCACGGCTCTTGGGGCTCACATCTGATGTTCATCTGTGATTCAGTTTAACTCTTTTCCCACTTAAGAAATCAGACCACAAAAAATTATTCTAAGCATGACCATGGCTGATACTCCACATGAGGAGACAAAGCTTTTTCCAAGTTTTCCCACAAGCATTACAGTAGGAAAAGTATCATCAAGCCTAATTTCTATGTGCATATAAAGGATATATATCTACATCAGGAAAGCCTAGGAAAGTAATGTGAGGTTTGGAGATTTCAAAGCAGCCACAGTCATACCATAAAATTATATAAATTTAATCAATAGTCTGTTCAGAACATGCAGTTTCATGTAAGCAAGTCTTTTGATAAATAAATGGCTTTGTTTTGCATTCAATACTTCTTCAAAATTTTCTCTCCAGAACAAATCCAGTCAGCAGACTGTCAAGCCCTTTGTAATTAGCAACATCTTGCATATACAAAATTGAAACATGAAGAAACATTTTCCATTATTTGTAAAGTTACATTCATTATATGCTGGAAAAATATCTACACTTTTACTTTCTGAACAAGATCAGAACCTTATAAACTGAGTCTGACTTTCTGATTAGCCTAGAAAGGGGAAAAAACATGCAAACAGAGCAAAATAGATTTTATACAGTGTTAAAAATTGTATCCTCAATAATTTACATTTTCATCACACTGGTATAGTACATTTTATCAGCATCAGCTAGGAGAAACACGGTAACGTACATATACTTATTTTCCTTTTCATAACCTTGAGAGAAAAAATTGTATTATGTAATACTATCACGATCTAAATGACTGATTCAGCTTGGATTCTTCACTTTCAACTCTTCCTAAGCCACATCTTACCTCATCGCCTTCAATCTTCAGAGAGTATCCAAGCATTTCTTCTACTGCCAAAGCTTGCACTGCATCCAGAACTAGTTTAGCTGATAGCAGGCTTCGAACAGTGAGGAACCCTTTGTGCCAAAAACCTGAGGATACGCTCCCTCATTTGCATTGAGTAGCTTGAGGTCATGTGCCCAAGCTCTGCCTCTGATCCTTCTTACACAAGTACAGCACATCTCAGCTTGGGAGATTTCTGAGTATTTTACCAGAACTTTTGTTGTATTTCCTAGCTTGTTTTTCCCTTCTTCAATCCCTGTGTAGAAATTCATCCAGCTATTCAGGTCACAAGCATGAAACAGAACCCTACCACAAACTTATATACACGTGTTCACGCAGGCGGCATTTTCCAGTGATCCTCAAGGCTCTGGTTTGACACTATCTATTTCCAAAGCACATCAACCCCAAAAATAGTCACATTCAACATCAACATCTAGAAAATATGGTTCAGGCAGCTGCTAAACATGTTTTAATTATTTATGATTTTATATAATTTCTTCATGGTTTCCAAAAAAAAACCAAACTAAAAGGAACACCTGGTTCCAAGAAATTTTCACTTTCAGGTGTAACCATCATTCAACAGTAGGTTTTTAATTCCGAATTAAAAGGCTAAACCTTTTAGTCTAAACTTCACCTTAAGGGAAGTGCTAATAAACACAAATTCTTGCCTCAAACTGAGTTATTTTATTCTGCATAGCTTGCTGCTTCCCAGTACTTGGCTCTTTCAAACTGTCTTTCCTTAAAAAACTCTAAAAACATATTCCAAACCTCAGGAACTGAAAGTCACCTCTAGGATAATTTTAATGAGATTTCAAAGTAACTAATGGCACACATTCTGAGCAGGTCAATATATATACTGTGGTTGCAAGAGAAATGCAAATAACAGCTGAGGTACAGAAGCAAATCATAAAGGTTTAACATAAGAGCATAAAATTCTATTTCATTAAACTGGAAAGGATTTTATTTTACTTACTGTAAAATCAGTTTAAATGTTGAACAGAGACTCAATGCATATATAAAAATATTGCTGATGCTGCACCACTAAATGCTAGCAGCTTCTCTTTAGTGTCTAAATTCCTTAAAATTTCAACTTTTAACTATGCTTTAAAAGTTATGACATGTTGAAAATGATGTTTGCATTTTATTTTTCCCTATTGTTTTCCAAACCATTAAAGCTTACCCTAAGATATTACATAAGCATATAGAAAATAGCTTTTAAGCTACTGTTGACATTTTAAAACTCATTGCTTGATTTTTGATGCTCAACACTTAATTTGTAGCCCACAGACATAAATAAACCATAACCCAGCAAGGAACAGGAAGGTACATTTAGCATTTTATTTACCATTATCCAGTATCATGTTTAAAAATCTGAGCTTTGAACAAAATATCACAGGCTGGTTTCCCAGCACATACCTGTGTTCCTAAAATTTCACAGTTAGTTTCAACATTCTAGAGGTATTACCTTGTATGGGAAAATAAACTCCTTCCACCCCACTAAAGCAATCAGTTTATTTTTGAATTGTGATATATCAAATACTATATCCCCCAAAACAAATCAAAATTCAACCCAACAAATCTGCCATGGATTTCACATACATATACTGAAAGTATATTGAAATATATTTATTATATACTTAAATCCACTTTTGAAAATTTAGTAAGTGTTCCCAAACTTGGTATTATTAACTGAACACTGAATGTCCAAAGCTAAATATCATGTTATACAACTCTTCTTTAAAATCTTTGTTTACACACAGCGTTAAGCAACTACACAATTTTCAGGTGTGAAGTTTTGCTCCACTTCCTAATGATAGCTACAGTACTGTACAAATTGCTAGAGAAGTACTGATTGATTTCTTCTCTTACAGGACTAATTTAATCAGTGCCTATTCAACACCATCAGCAGCACTGCAGTACACTGAAGATGTAACAGAGAGACAAAGCTTTAAAACCTTGTGTTAGTGAGAAAGGACAGATTCACCAGCTCAAGCCTTTGCAGCTCACCAGTACTCCTTTGCCAGATAGTATTTCCTAAATCTGCCTGCTCACATAAACATGGTCTGAAAGGCTTTTGTAAAAATTAGCTGGATCAGCAAATACCTACTGCTTAACCTCATTTAGATCATCCTAACGAAAGCAGGGCTGTGCGTGTTTACAGGAGCAGCTCCACTGGGAGTTTCAGGAGAAACAGAGGCTCCCAAGCTCAGGAGTGGCAATGCATGATTCAGAATGATAACTTCTAGTGGCACACCTAAGTGGGTAGACACAGGAGGCATCCAGTCCCCAGTCTGAGGGAAATATACTAAGCACATCAGCATCATTAAAGCACTGGAACCAACCTTACCGGACAAATAATTAATTGTGGTTTCAAAAATATACAAGCATCTGAACAATCTCAAGATCTCTCAGATCAAAAGCATGATTCCAAATAATTGTGATATTCACTCATACTGTTGGTTCAGGCCCTTGTAAGGAAAGAGCAGAAGTGCAAGACTCAAAAAATTATCTTGGAGAAACTGCTCGTGGCTTGGACAGGTGCACCAGGCACTGGATGAAAAACTGTCTGGAACAGAGTGGTGGTGAATGGACTTACATCCAGATGGTGGCTGGACACCAGTGGTGTTCTCCAGGGTTCAGTACTGGGGCCAGTCCCATTTAATACTTACCAGTGATCTGCACAAGAGGATTTGCAGTGGTGAGGCTGCACCCCAAGTGCTGTGTTCAGTTCTGGGCCCGTTACTACAAGAAAGACATTGAGGGGCTGGAGTGTGTCCAGAGAAGGGAAACGGAGCTGGGGAAGGGTGTGGAGCACAAGTCTGATGAGGAGCAGCTGAAGGAGCTGGGGGTGTTTAGATTGGAGAAAAGGAGGCTCAGGGGAAACGTTATCACTCTCTACAACTGCCTGAAAGGAGGTTGTAGCCAGATGGGGGTAGGTCTCTTTCCCCAGGCAACTGGCGATAAGATGAGAAGACATGGTCTCAAGCTGCGCCAGTGGAGACTCAGGTTGGACTCCAGGAAGGATTTCTTCATAGACAAAGTGGTTAAACATAGGAATAGACTGGCCAGGGAGGTGGTGGAGTCACCACCCCTTGCAGTGTTCAAGAAACAACTGGACATGGCACTTGGTGCCATGCTCTAGTTGGCATGATGGCATTCAAAGGTTGGACTCAATAATCTCGGAGCTCTTTTCCAGCCTAAATGATTTTGTGGTTGATTGCACTCTCATTCAGTTCAGTGTCAGACGACACCAGGTTGGGTGGGAGTCTTGATCTGCTGGAGGGCAGGAAGGTACTATGGAGGGATCTGGACAGGCTGGATTGATGGGCCAAGGCCAACTGTATGAGGTTCAACAAGGCCAAGTGCTGGGTCCTGCCCTTGGGTCACAACAACCCCTCCAGTGCTACAGGCTGGGGCAGAGTGGCTGGAAAGCGGCCAAGAGCAAAAGGATCTGGAGGTGTTGGTCAACGGCAGCTGAACATGAGCCAGGAGTGCCCAGGTGGCCAAGAAGGCCACTGGCAACCTGGCTATATCAGCAATAGTGTGGCCAGAAGGACCAGGGCAGTGGTAACAAGCAATAAGACAAGAAGAAAAGGCCTCAAGTTGCACCAGGGAGGTTTAGATTGGATATTGGGAAAAATTTCTTCTCTGAGAGGGCTGTCAAGCACTTGCACAAGCTGCCCAGGGAAGTGGAAGTCACCATCTCCGGAGGTATTTACAAGACTTGTAGATGTGCTTAGGGACACGGTGGATTTGGCAGGATCAGGTCAACAGCTGTACTCAATGAACCTGGAGATCTTTTCCAGCCTAAATGATTCTGTTCCTATTACTTCTTCCCATCAAATCCCACAGTAGGTTTCTTTTTAATAATCACTTCAATTTTCTTATAGATGAGAATATTTGCATGGTTATGGTATTATTACTATCTACAGTTGTTTTACTGCTAAGTCTAAATCTTAAAAACTGCAACTGCATTGATGAAGAAAAATGTAATAACTGATATTTCAATAGTCTCAGTTGTGCAAATACAGTTAGTTTTCAAATACGGTATTATTCTTCTATGGACTTTATTCTAGAAATAAGTTTAAAAATGTACTGTTATACTAAGAAAAAAATAAGAATAGTCATACATTTGTGTTTGAGGTGCTAATTGTGCAAAACCCCCAAAGATACTCGGTAATGAAGTATGTACAGTATTCTCTAGAAAGGCAGAGATAAGAGAAAAACATAACCAAATTCTTTCAGAAAGCAAGCTATATCCATTTTCCAGAAAAAAGAAATTACCCCCAATGCTGACCTCTAAACACTGTATTTATAGTTTTCATAATGTGAATACCGTAAATAAAGTGCACCTAGTGGCAACCTATATGCAAGCAAAGGAAAATCAGTGCCACATATTCCACAGGCAGGTGAAGTATACACAGACAAAAAGAAACCCCAACAAAACTCAAAGCCAGAAAATAGCTATTAAGAAGTGAAAAGTGGAATAAGAGAATAAAGTCGCTCAAGGTGAAAGTAACTCAAGATAAAAGAATCATTCCCTCTTTGAACAACCATTTTATTAAAATCCCTAGTTAAGGAACCCTTCCAGCTAGAAGCTTTTGCTGTTAACTGATATGCAGATTGCAGGACACAATTAAAACCTACCAAAAAAGTGATGCAAGTCAAAGGAAATTAATAAATGGTTTGTAATGACAAATATGTTTTTCACTAATCATAAAATGTTTAAAGAGTTGGCCAACATTAGTACCTGTAGCCCCAAGGATTACAGAGCCTGGCTTGCGGTTTCTCTAAAATTAAAAGGTAAAGATAGAAAAAATTACCTTAGATGAACCTAAAACTTATCCAACGGGGGGATTTTTCTATATGCCAACCCCCACACCTGAATTTACTTTGAACAGAACTCCTGTATATTTTCAAAGTATATAATGTCAGAGCAGCCATCATGAAAGAATGAAAACCAGGCAACCGAAATATCTAGATTTTGGTTCATACGTCATAATAAAAAACGAAACAAAACACAAACCAGACAAACAAAAAAACACCACCAAAAATGTAGAATGGAATCCAATTTAGTAATTGGAATAAAATTATAGTTGACTTTAAAAAAGCACTGTTGCACTTTGATCCTTCTGCCTGAGCTTAGAGTAACTACAGTAACTTAGTCAATACGGTGTTGCTTGCACAGATGTTTTATACAAACCAAGGACACAGTTCCTCTGTACACAATAAATGGAGCCTCTACCAATTTTCACAGGGGGGAGACACCTTTTAAAAATACAGGACAGGTTTGGCTAGTTTGATTGTTTCTTCCTTCAACGTCTGTATTTTGTCCCAAGTGGAGTTTGACTTAGTTCCTCCAAACTCTTGTAAGAGAGCCACACCATCATCTTCCTCTTCAAAATTTTCTTGTCCTCATCATCTCTCACCAAATTCATAGTGAGAAAGGATATAAGCCATCTTAGAACACACTCAGTTTTGGCAATGTAATGATTTGAACATTTGCGAAGGTATCTGGCTTCAACATTTGTGAACATAATGAGTGAAAAATCTATGCAAGATCAGGTACGTTCTTAGACACAGAATCAGAAACAGGACTTCTGGGTGAAAAATCAGAAACAGAAAAAAAATGTTCCTGGTCGTTTCTGCCTGTAAATGACTGCTGCTTATTCAGCCTTCTGACTACGCCACACAGAATACTTTTATTATACTCACAAAAAATCCAATGCACGTGTCTGAAAAACAAGATGAAAACTATCATATTCTAGTTCTCTGGGCAACTATGGTAAAAAACTTTCCCCAGAGTGATTTTATTTTCCAGTTATTTCTTATGCCATTTGATAACAGAAGTCTTTGCATGCTAGCTTTCTTCTTTTTCTATTTTGCCTCTCATTTTAATACATAAATGCCAAAACAGTACATCTAATCTCAGTAAGTCAAATATAAATCCTACAGGGACTGGATTTCTTAGTGTGTATTTCCTAGTGATCTGTTCTGAATGTGTCAGTATCTAGGATACAATGCATTTTGCCATTTTGTATTTATGGTTGGGAGGGTAATAATCTATAAGATATGGATCTGAAACAGTCTTTACAAGTATTGTTTCCTAGGAAAGGGGAGAGAAGTTAAAGAACATCTTAAAATACTAAACAGACAATTAGTTCAATCAAAGATATTGACATTAGTGGAATTAAGACAGATATGGCTGAAAATATTTACCAATAGCTCAAGATTTGAGGAATTAAAGATGAAATGTGTATCTTTCCAGGGATTTGTTGCTTTTAGTTTAAAATATTTCCATTTGTGTCATAGTGGTCTTATTTAATATCTCATTACAAAAATAAGAAAACTTGTTGACCTATTACAAGGTTGTTACAAGGCTGCTGATGGAAATAGCAAGAGTTCCACTAGGAAAAAAACCCTGAAACCACTGTAAATAAACTGGAGGATAATGTATACTTTTGAAATGTATTCAAGATTTCAGAAAAAGGTAGAAGAAAAACTTCTATGTGTGTCTGGGAAACCGAAATAAAGAAAGAACAGGTAACATCCCAAAACAGCAAACTGACAGACCACCTAACCCACACAGGAAAGTATTTAAGAAGGTTCTACTGAAGTAAGAAGATGTATGAGTGACAGAATGGGGCAAGAAGCTTCAGGAGGATTAATTAACCATGTACCTGTACAGGCTTCTGGAGTAAGTAATGCCATTTCTAGAGGCTATTTTTTACTTTTATGGTACTTATGGAGAGAAGTAACTGAACATAAGGATGAAAATACAGGAGAAATTAAAAAGAGAGGAGGTTACTAAACAAGGAGAAGACAGCAAATTAAACTGATTTCACAAAATCAGTTTCAGTAATCTCAGGGACCTGGAAGGACAGGTCTCTTGGCAAGTTGATTTAAGGGATAAGGGAGTGCAGGAAACTCAGCAGTTAAGAAAATACACAACAGGTTATTCTGATGGACAAGAGAGACAAAACGGAGGCTCAGAAATCAATGCACCTGTATAAGCACAGGGCAGAATTGAAGAAATATAGAGAGGGAGCTTTGACAAAGCACTAGAGATGAGCAAAGAGAAAATGTTATTTACTACCATAAATTTGCTAGAACACTGAAAATATGAACAAGCAGCTGTCAGCAGTTTACCAGCAAATAAAAAGACAATGGTATTTTTAAACAGTATCATCGGTTGTATAGATCTGGTTTTGTTCAATACTTTTAATTAGTAACAGGCAGAGAAGAAGAAAATACCCTTTTAAAATATGCACTAAGCTAGAAGGGAATTAAAATATTTTGGAAAATAGGATAATAATTCAAAATACTTTAATAAACTGGAGATATTATCCAGAAGACATTCCATAAATACAAATGTAAATTATTCCACTCAAGGAAAAAAGTAAATCAATCCCACATATGCAGATAGACTGGTAAGCAGAAAGACTGAGGAAAAAATATTTAATCATTATACTGGACTATAAATTACACATAAGGCAGGTTAGAAAGTCGCTAAACTCTGGAATTTTTCAATGACTGCTCTCAGAGTCAAGTTAAGGGCTGAGGAGACTGAATACTGAACAATAAGAGGTTTTCTCCAAAACACTACTCTAACCTGTAAGTATGCAGGAGTTACTGAAAAGTATAAATTTCTACAAAACTCCTCCCTTTTTCTTAATTACCTCTGTGTAATTTTTTAATCCTTCTGATAGTATTTTGTTAGTGCACCTACTTTCAAATTAAAGACTCAATTCATTAAGACATACAGGGCAGAATGGGTGCCTGACATTTTTCTGCAAAAAAGCCTGCCTTGGAAACTGTGTTAATAGACAAGCATATTAGCCCTCTTAATGATGCAAACACAAAGAGATTCTTAATTTTGCATTGTGCCTAATACTTTAAGAAGCACATTCCTTAGTAAATCTATTTTCAAATAATGTGTTTTACTTACAGTGATTGGCAAACAAGCCTTGTGCCTCAACATGAGCTGCTAAAACCACTGCAACTCTTTTTGGGTATAATAACGAGTCTACTATTTGCCTAAAATGACAAACAGGGAAGGACTGCTATGGATGGTGCAGAATTAAAACCATCCTTTTAATTAAAAATTAGATTTCTTCTAAGTGTAAATGAAATTTGAAAGCATGTACTGACCCTGGCAGGCTCTGCAGTAATTAATTCTAATCACTCCTGGAAGCCATTCCTAGTACAGTAATGAAATTTGCACAACAACTTTTTATTAAGACAATACAATTGATGCATCGTAGTGACTTTATATCCTACTCTCGCTTTCCTGTACGTAGGTATTTTCTGCTGACTGACCAGTTCGGATGGTGGCCGGTCCCAGGCCCATTTATGCCAGTTTGTTCCCTGCCCTGGGGGATGCACAAGCCTGCAGAGGCTCATTATCTATTATCCATTATCCAGGGAAAGCGGAGCGCGCCGGGTCCGGGAGAGCGGGACGGGACGGGACGGCGCGGGAGCGCCCCCTGCTGCCACGTGGGCGCCGCCGCAGCGCCCCGGGCTTTGGAACAACTCCAGCGCGGAGATCAACCCACAGCCCCTCCGGGCAATCCACAGCCCCTCCGGGCAATCCACAGCCCCTCCGGGCAATCCACAGCCCCCTTTGCTGCTCAGCTGTAGTTGCCCTCAGCTGAGCAGAGGGCTTGCTGAGCCTACTCCAGCAACTGGAACATTCCTCTCACCAAAAACAGTGTGTAGAGAGCAGTTAAATCTGCTTAAATTAGCTTATTATAGGGGGCTTGTGCTGACTCAAGTGGATTGCTTCTCATAAGAGCCTAGCAAGTAAGACTCAACTATACCAGCACAGGCAGGGCTTAATTTACATTGGTACACATTTGCTGACCTTACTGGTTTTGTGATACACACCCACTTTTAGCAGTAATCTACAACTCTTCTCAAGTTATGATATAACTCATCTCTGGTCATCTGGAGAGATGACTGACAGGCACACGCAGCAGAGGTCTTGGGAGCATCTGAAGATGTGATGCAAAATCCCAGTACCTGGGCATGCACCATACAATAAAACATGATGTTAACTATAAATACATAGAAGGAAAACTGAGGAGGAAGAGAGGAGCAGAAAGCAGCAACATAAGAGAAGACAGAAAAAATGTAAGGGAGGGTTTGGAGTNTTTGGAAAATAGGATAATAATTCAAAATACTTTAATAAACTGGAGATATTATCCAGAAGACATTCCATAAATACAAATGTAAATTATTCCACTCAAGGAAAAAAGTAAATCAATCCCACATATGCAGATAGACTGGTAAGCAGAAAGACTGAGGAAAAAATATTTAATCATTATACTGGACTATAAATTACACATAAGGCAGGTTAGAAAGTCGCTAAACTCTGGAATTTTTCAATGACTGCTCTCAGAGTCAAGTTAAGGGCTGAGGAGACTGAATACTGAACAATAAGAGGTTTTCTCCAAAACACTACTCTAACCTGTAAGTATGCAGGAGTTACTGAAAAGTATAAATTTCTACAAAACTCCTCCCTTTTTCTTAATTACCTCTGTGTAATTTTTTAATCCTTCTGATAGTATTTTGTTAGTGCACCTACTTTCAAATTAAAGACTCAATTCATTAAGACATACAGGGCAGAATGGGTGCCTGACATTTTTCTGCAAAAAAGCCTGCCTTGGAAACTGTGTTAATAGACAAGCATATTAGCCCTCTTAATGATGCAAACACAAAGAGATTCTTAATTTTGCATTGTGCCTAATACTTTAAGAAGCACATTCCTTAGTAAATCTATTTTCAAATAATGTGTTTTACTTACAGTGATTGGCAAACAAGCCTTGTGCCTCAACATGAGCTGCTAAAACCACTGCAACTCTTTTTGGGTATAATAACGAGTCTACTATTTGCCTAAAATGACAAACAGGGAAGGACTGCTATGGATGGTGCAGAATTAAAACCATCCTTTTAATTAAAAATTAGATTTCTTCTAAGTGTAAATGAAATTTGAAAGCATGTACTGACCCTGGCAGGCTCTGCAGTAATTAATTCTAATCACTCCTGGAAGCCATTCCTAGTACAGTAATGAAATTTGCACAACAACTTTTTATTAAGACAATACAACTGATGCATCGTAGTGACTTTATATCCTACTCTCGCTTTCCTGTACGTAGGTATTTTCTGCTGACTGACCAGTTCGGATGGTGGCCGGTCCCAGGCCCATTTATGCCAGTTTGTTCCCTGCCCTGGGGGATGCACAAGCCTGCAGAGGCTCATTATCTATTATCCATTATCCAGGGAAAGCGGAGCGCGCCGGGTCCGGGAGAGCGGGACGGGACGGGACGGGACGGCGCGGGAGCGCCCCCTGCTGCCACGTGGGCGCCGCCGCAGCGCCCCGGGCTTTGGAACAACTCCAGCGCGGAGATCAACCCACAGCCCCTCCGGGCAATCCACAGCCACACACCCCCACCCCGCCCCCGAGCAATCCACAGCCCCTCCGGGGAATCCACAGCCCCTCCGGGCAATCTGCTCCATTACTCGGGCACCCGCACAAGGAGGTTCTTCCTCATGTTCAGGTGGAACTTCCTGTGCACACGTTTCTGCCGCTGCCTCTTCTGCTACTGCTGGGCACCACCGAGCAGGGCCTGGTCCATCCCCTTGACACCCTTCCTTTTACACACTNGCGGGGTCTGTCCTCAGACTAAGCCGTACCCGTCCTGGTGCCGGCGGGGACAGGGAGCCGGGTCACCGGAGGAACAGGTCCGGGTGTAAACGCACCCCGCGACAACACACATTGATGGGGTCTACTCTCAAGTTTTCTCCTCTTGAGGATAAACAGGCCCAGCTCCCTCAGCCTTTTCTCACAAATGAGGTGCACCAGTTCCCTGACCGTCTCCATGGTCTACCTTCCCACCCAAGTAAAGGCCACAGAGCCCTCACACCAGCTGAGATCAGCCTAACAGCACCAACCTCCCTCTGCACAGCCAGCTTGGATTTCTGCATGGGCTCCAGCTCCTCTACCAGTGGATGACCTTCTCCTCTACTCTTACAGCTCGAACAAAACACAAACTAACCCAGACAGTGCTATAATAACCACATTTCAGAACTAATACAAGTATTAAAAACCAAATTATAGTGCTTTCCCTTTCTTCCTGCTGGAACTCAGAAATTAGCTTAAAAGTAACTGTGACTATCTGAAATTATCATTAGTATCATTTCCACTCAAAAGCTGAACAGCTCATGGGAGCTGCTCAGGCTTAGCACAGTGAGATCCTGAGGCTGGTGAGGGTTCTCAGCAGGGCATCCCCACCCGGCATCTGCCACGTGCCTCATCAGCTCTGGCACCAGTCCTGTCTTCTCCATCTGTACAGAAATACTGGTTTTATTTACACATTTTCAGGCAATATGGATTAACATTATTTATTTTGAAGTTAAAAGACAGCCTAGAAGTTGAGAAAGAAGAAATGGTTTTTTAGTCTGACTAAAGGATACACGGGATGAGATCTCTCATTTTAAAATGCCAGTTACCTGCTATCAAAAATGGAATGGAGCAGTCACATCCAAGACTTTCTTACTGCCTTTGCCAAATCCTGTTTCAAAAGCAAATCATGCCTTTTAGAACTAGAACTATAGAAAATACACTATATTTAGGTTTAGAGCAAAATTTAAAATTTTACTTTTGCACAACCTCACCATTCACATTAGAGGTGACAGAAGCCACATCTAAAATAAATACAACCTTGAAAAGGCAACATTCGTTAGTTTCTGAGAAAATTTCAAATTATAAACAACTATTTAAATAGAAAATGTAAAAATATTTTAAATCTTTGTTGAAAAACTTAAATTTTTAAAAACTACACATGCAGAAATGCAAACACCCACCATGTGCATGTACACAGGGACTTGCAAATGAGCTTGTTTAACCAAGAACTGGGAACTGGCTGCTTATTATAGAAAAAAAATTCAGATAAATCAAGATTAAAACTGTAACAAAATCAAAACATTAAACTCATTGACTTAACCAAAGTTTTCTGTTTGGTGACTGAAATCTGTCTACGGGCAGGAGGAAGGCCTGAGTGACTTCAGCTGCATTAAAAGCAGTCCGACAGCTCAGGCTCCTTTTAGCTCATGACTTAAGATGTCATGAGTTCACTGGAGGATGGCAGAAGGCAGATAAAACGCTGCAATTATTCCTAATTTCACTGTAAACAAAGGGAAGATAAGAAATTTTATAAAAAATATTGTTACTCAAGCCAACAAAAGTCTTTGTATTGTCTTGCAAAGTTCACCATTAATTTAACCAGCCTGTAATACAGCACTAAAACATGTCTGGAAACTCAATTTTGGTTTATTCTCCTCTGAGCCAATTACTATTTTAGATGCAAGTTATTCAACAGATTTACTAATAAAAACAGCATAAAATGAAAACCTCAGAAAAGCCTGAGAGATTAGGTAAAAAATATGTAGTGGTTGAAGATCATCAGGGTGATGAAATAATGGAAATTTACTGAGGTCAAAAAAATGTTCAAAGAACAGAGTTTAAGGACTGAAAAGAAATTGAAAGACCTAAATCAATATGCATTTCAAAAGTGCAAAAAATCTTTTTCATAATAAAAAAAGCCTTTGAATTCCAAAAAGGATGATATTCTTTTATTATAGACTAAATTTTTTTTTAAACACTAATATTAAAAAAAAATATATACAATACAGATTATATATGTGTATCTGTATTGGTATCACATAAAAGATGGCTTTTTAATATATTTAAATTTCGTATCAAATACACCAAGTTACTAACACCACCATCCAAACCACTTAGGAAAAAAGAGTCTTTATTGAAAAAATACATTCAGGAAATTATAACTTTCAGTGATGGTGGTAGAACAGACATTTGGTGTGTATCTCACCTTTCGGATCTTCCAAAGGAGAATTACAGAATCACAGAATATTTGGAGTTAGAAGGGACACAAGAGGATCATAAAGTTAACTCTGTAGTGAATGGCCCATAGGGGATCAAACATCCAACCTTGGCATTATTAGCACCCTGCTCTAACCAATTATTTGAAGTCTGAGAAAGTCCAACTACAGCAGGGCCTATCCCACTCCCATTTTGGATACACCAAACAAAAGGCACTCACTGCTTTCAGTCAGGCACTCACTACTTTCAACTCTTCAATTCCGTTCTTGAACTATCAGCTTGTTCCAGGTCAGTGTTTGCCCAGCCACCAATCCTCCAACAGAAAGGGCTAAAACAAAGCATTGCCCAAACCACCAAAATTATCACCTTAGTATCAATTTATATTTCATTAGCCTAAAGAATCAGTGCAAAGTGACCAAGACTGTTGTTTAATGTTTCAAATCAAATTAAATATGCAAATAAGATCCTTATTTTTCCTCTAAATTTAAAACTCTATAATAAATAATTCCCACATTTTAATACATTTAATCCAAAAACATAACTAGCTGTAATAAACTCCCTAAAATGCATCTGATAATTAAAAGTTTCTTGAAAACATGCTATAGTCAACATATTCTAGGCAGGAGGAAAACTTCTGTATACAAATCAAGAGAGCTGTCTGGCACCTGATTTGGCTTTGGAACAGGCTGCAGTTAAGGCAGATATCCACTAAGTGGCATTAGCAACCCGAACACCTAATTTTGACAAAAAATAATCATAATACAGAACACTTTACCTCCTACAAACAAATGGATGGAAAACATTTCCTTTGAATGATTCATTTTATTCAATTTTTTCATAAACTTTGGCATAATTCCAAACAGCATTAGCAATTTACTTTTCAGATCAAGACATTTGCAAATATTTAGCAATGGTCAGAGAAGAAATAAAACCATCATGACAAACCTATTAAACAAAGCAACCAAAATGAGATAACAGTGTGAGTTCAAATTAAGATATAAAACTACAGCAAGGTATTTTAGAAGTAGCTGGAGTTTCAGAAGTGCTGTAAATCAACAAGTCTAGTATTTCCTCTTGTGAAGTGTAAAAGTATAGAAGTCACACCAGATGCTTACTTTCGATAAAACACTTTACAAAATAGATAATTCTAATAATTTAGATATACTGATGTTACCTGATTCTAGAGAGTATTAAAGATTACAACAATTGGGAAAATAAGAAAACTACTACACTTCACTAATTATTTAAGGATTTATTTTCAAAATATTAATTAAGGGTAAATGACTGTAAGTATAGGGTTTTGACAATTGTTTACTGGAAAAATGCCTTTAGGAACAAAATAAATACCAGAGAAAAGTATTAGAACAGAACGCTCATTTTAAAACAGTTTTCTCCTATTCCTATTGTTTGTCCCTGGTCTTTTATCACTGTCAGTTTGTTCATACACAAACAGTTCCTGAAAATAAAGGGAGGTGGAAAGATCAGTATTAGTGTAGATAAGATTACAGAAAAATTAAATGAGCAAGTACTTCTGTCTCTTTGCCTCATCAAAGCATATATTTTAACCTCGCAAAATGTCTTATATATGCACTCAAAATTCTTAGCATACTTCAATGCTACAAGGAGCAAGACATTCCTTTTCTTTTTTTTTAAGTGATTTTTTTTCTCCTTGCTGGCCACAGAGGAATTGCATTAGGACACAGTCCTTTTTCCCTACATCCGCCTACGACAAACATTTGCTGCAAGTCAGTGACTCCAAAACCAAATTGTTTACAATTAACTCAAAAAGCCATTAAAAATTGTTTCTTTGTTCCAGCTGGAAAGAGAGACAGCCAGATGTGTGGCTTGTTGATCTTGCTCTTTTCTGACCTCTGAGTGTAGGAAGAACTGCAGCTGAGGAAGGAAGTCAGCAAGTTGTGTTAATGAAGGTGAACATTGCAAAAGAAGGGCTTGCAACCTTTTTCATGAAAGAAAAATATATTTGAAAGAGGTTTTTTATTAAAAAAGAGATAATAAAAGGCCTTATTTTTTCCTATTGGTGAAAAATTAGAGCCTTTGTTTCAGAAGAAGTCATTGAGTTTCTGTCTTTCGCTACTTTTGAAAAATTTAACCTTAATTTCAGAAACTTCATTAAGTTTCATTGAGGTGCCTGTAAATTAGCAGACATCTCACCACTAACACCTGCTGGAAAACCATCCTTCTTTGAGGATGTAAAACTCAGGAAAAGCATTTTAATTTTAGGCTCTGAGTCACAGTCTAGCACTACAGACCAAAATCTGGCATAAAGCTTAACTCCAGATTGAGAGTCTGCCCAGTTCTTGGGAAAACACATCTGGCCAACAATACAAGGCAACCCCTACAGTTACCACAGCACTTTTCTTCACAGTTCTCCCTGAAACACATTTATGCATTTTATCTGTAAAATACCTGGCAATGAATTAGACTAGAGGTCTGTCTTGAAAACTTCATTACATGGTACTCCTCATAACCATACAGAACATGCCCATACACGATACTCTGTGAGATAAAAATAGTCTCAAAAACTGCATAGCAACAGGCGTCGAAAGCTATAATCTTCTTTATGAACTTTTAATTACTTTCTAAAAAAATCTTTGAAATGCATTCTGAGCTTCTATGACCACAGTGCTCCTCATTTTATCAAGATCGCTGAGATGTTAGTAAGCTATCATGGCCTAAGGTAAACTAAGGACACATTTGTGTGTGAAGTACAAATTCACTCCAGAGATTCAGCTTTAGATATTAATTCTGGCACTTAAGCATCAATCTTCAAGCAGTTACCGAAGCCTACTTCAGGCATCCAACTTAATTGTCTGGATTACATTCAGTGTTTGATCTTAGTCTCCCTGCATTGCTAACTTCATCTTAACAGTTCACACTACTTTTGGTAGAAAATGATGCCTAATTCTTGTCAAGCAGTTACTGTTTTAAGAACATACTTACCATGTGAAGACCTGAATATAACCATCATAGTTTGTCTTCCAACTGTCTATTATGATATTATTTAACTAAGAAACTTTCCAATGTATTCTTAGAAAACAGGAAATTTAAAATGAAAACTAGTTTACTCTCTTCCCACCCTGTATGTTCCTGCTCTCAAGGTCATTTAAAGAAACAACAGTAATAGATCACCATATACATGTATACACAAAACACTTCTGAAAATAGTTATACAATTATTTAATCTGATAAGAACATTCAAACTCTGGAGAATTAAAGCAACAATACATTTCACACTTTTAAAAAGTTGTAAGGGATACTGGCCATTTAAAAATAGTGTACAAGATTCAGTTTTTCCCTTCGCACTGACAGAAATTAAAACCATACCATGTAAAATTCCCAGCACAGCTCAAACAGCTCACAGCTAAGAGCACAAAAAATTGCTTCTGCTGCATTGGTATTTAAAATTTATTATTGGCTTGTCACTTTTATATTAAGATTTTATTTTCAGAACCTTTCCTTTTACAAAAAAACCTCTTCATATGCTTCTACAGTTTGTATTTCGTTCAGTCTGAAAAAAAACAATCTTTAAGATCAGTGAAGTCATATTTAAGGGTTTTGTTTTGACCAAAAAAAAAAGTCTTAACTGTAAAAGATCTCTAAGAGCAAACAGCGAGGACTTCACAAATATATCAGGTAAAACACAATACTAACTGATTTTCTTACCAGGGGTAATTCCTACCAGTTTATTATTTCCTACCAATGAACTTAATAAAAGTGAACCACACTTTAGTCGTATTAACCTTCTATGGAATAAAAATGAAATAGTCCATAATTTAACAAATCTCCATTCCCTCATTTCACTCTCTTTTTTTTTCCTCATTTCCTGTTTCTTCTGACATGTCAAGAGTATTATTCACCACTCCTACCAATTTTCCTTTTATTCTTGCTTTTCATTCTACTTGTTCTGCATTTAAGATCTCCCTTCAACTCATCTCAGGCCCCCCCACTGTGGTGGATAAGTCCATGCTGATCACTCATTTTTGAGATTCTCTCCTCTCTGGCTCAGAAGGATCGTCCTGGGCCATTAATTTTAGTTGAAGTGTTATTATAAAATTTAATAGGTATGTCATATACATAATTCCTATTTCAAATCCCATATGACTGTAACAAAATAGAAGGTTGGAAGCTCTTTTAACTGAGAAAATAAAACCTAAATATAAAATATGCAAAATAGCTTTGCAGGTTGTGTATATAGTCCTTACAAGTTCACATCAGCAGTTTAAAACACAGAGAATAATTTTCTACACTGCAGAAATTGTCAAAGCTCTGACTACAGCTGTTTTTCTTAAGTCTCTCCTGCCACCTGCCCCCATCCACTTCCTCCCTTGGACCTGGGTTTGTTCAGCCATCCAATGAAATGAAACAGGAACATCGCTGTCTGTCAGCTACGCTGGTCCCACATCCTTTATGACCTTAAAGTGATGAATCTCTACACCTTCCACCTCTGCAAATGGCTTTATTTCTTTTGAACAAACCTCCACATGACCAGCAAATATCTTTATTTTGACAGACTGCCCTGGGTTCACCTGGGTACTGTGAACCAGCTTTGACAGAAAACCAGTCAGGCTGTTGCCATGTTGGGCTCATTTTCACCTGCAACAAATGGAAGTTTTTGTGCGCTTTTGCCCACAGCACCACTTTTTGGATGCATCTCACAGCAAGCTGAGTTAATGACAGCATTCACTGTTACTAAAGCAGGGTTATCTTAAAGGATCCTTTCCATACTCAATGGCTTCCATCTCTCTGAGAAACCACTGGATCAAAGCCACCATCTCGCACAGCCTTACTATCCACAGTACAGTTAAGATACTATTGCCTTTCAGATTTTAGGTGTTACACGCTACAAAGCACTCCAGGTCAAATGTCCTGTGTGCTTCACGTTTCCCAGGAGTCCAGGAAGGGCTGGCAAACAGCACTGTTTGGGTCACAACTACCAGAACTGATGTCTGTGACTCTCAGCCCTGCAGCCCCGGCGCAGTGCTGGCCAAAACTCAGCTGCGCGTGAAGTGTGACAGAGATCTCCCTTCTGGTCCCTATAATCTTTGTAGAAAACAAGCGAAGCCAGATTGGCATGACCCCTGGTATTTCACTAAGAAGAAGGTAATCTTCAGTGACAAATTTTCTCTTAATTATATCTACAGATCAAAACCTTCTAGTTCAACTCTATCACCCTCTGCTTACTCCCTAGCTATTAAAGTCTGCAGCTGTTCACAATCCCTTCATAGTCTTTCTCATGTATCAAACCTTTTCTTGGAGCAGAGAGAAATGAGGAGTTTAAAGCAAGTAAAACAATTTGTTGCTGCAGGTACTGGCACTGATTCCTGTGCACTGACACCAGTACTTGTGTGAATCTGCAGTGAGCTGATGCAGAGGTCTAAACTGACAGAAGAGCAATCCTCTGGGAAGCCTTTGCAATCCCACAGATTTTCAGCAGCTAATTCCCTAAACCAGCATATCCTGCTGAGTGAAAGTGTTGATGCAAGAGAAGAGGCAGACAGCACTTACCTACCCCTCTAGATGGCAATGAGCTAATAGAACAACTATACACCTGATCACAAAATTAAGTCCAGTACATATATGGACTGTACAAGTGTGGCTGGTGTGGTTTCTCTCAGGGAACATAGAAATTTAGGACAAATGAACTATTAGTACTTAAATTAACTGGACTTAAAATTATTAGTACTTAAAATAACATTGGACTCATTCAACAAATACACAAACACTGCACAAAGCAAAGTTCAGCATATTGCACTCTAGCTTTCTCACAATTCACGTTTAAAAGGAAGGAGTGCTTAACACAAACACTGGGTTATGTCTTACCTAGAAATACAGTGGTTCCGATTCACATTCAAAAATCCAAAGAGGTGATGCTAAACATTCAATGTCCGTCTGTCATGAAAAACATTCAAGATTACACTTGGGATTACTTTGCTCTTCCCTATCTCAATTTTGCAATGAAATCTTCTAGCTTAAAAAATAAATTTCCACGAGAAACAGAAATTATTCTGTTCAAAGTAAAATTTGTAACATCCAAAAATTTTTGTAGTAATACCATTTAAAAGTGCAGCTGGGTTGAAGTGACCAGGTATTCAAACTAGATTTTATCCTATATAATTCTGCTGAACAGATTCAGTTTAAGTGGGATTTTATAATAAACTGTTGCTAAGACTGGTACAGCAAAAGGAAAATAATGTGCACTGGTAATGGTATGTATTATATTAAGAATTAAAAGATATAATAATGAAATCATGGAAATAGGAACACATTTCCAAAACATTTAGTAATTTAGCATAAAGGCTATATTTATTTAAAACAATATTATATTGAAAAAAGTCCAGCTAAAGCAGCTCTAAATTCAGAAATTAATTTTCCAATCTTTTGAAACTACTGAAATAAAGAATGCAATTTAAATGCCCAGTAGTGGTCATTTCATTTTGCAAGTACTGGGGCAGGGGAGGCCACTAGAAAAACAAGGGATCAGCTCCCTTGTAAGTTTCTATAGGACAGCTACTTTAATGTTACTTTTTCAACTCTCTAAATAAAATAACTTAAGAGAGATGCAAGCTTGCTCCCAAATAAAGGTGAAGGTAACAACGAAAATAAATTCCCCACAAAAAAGCTTGAAAGTGAACTTTCATTTTGACCATAACCTCAATAACTTTAATATAACTCCATAAACACTCTCCCCAAATATTCAGTTTCACTATCCTTACAACCTCAGAGGTCAAGACATCCAGTTCATAAATCAGCTTAATTCAGCTTAATTAAGTTTTGGCTTTAATACATAGTTTGGAAAAATACATAGTTCTGTTTCTGAAGCTATATTTATAAATATGTGACTAAAAATTGGGTTTAATCTAATTATGGACTTTTATTAATTTAATTTCCAAAGAGTAACCTTGACTGCTGCTGTCTCAAGAGGAATTATCTTTTGAAACTCAGGGGTGGTGCAGTGCAGATTGTTTTTTTTTTTTTCTAAAAATATGTTCCTTACTGCAAATTGTAACAATTCATTATAAGAGCAGATTAAATTGTATCAAAATGTACCACTAATTTCCCAAGTAGAACACCAACACAGGCAACTAATTAGCACCAGCTCCTCTGTGTAAACAAATCTTTGTACCAATTAGTAGCTGGTCAAGTCAGGAAACTCCCTTTCTCTAGGGGAAAAATATTTTTTTTAGCATTGCTTTATTTTGTTGCTGGCTGCAAATTCTCTCCAGTTCTGTAGCAATGCATGGTATTTACAACTTATATTTCAGAGAGTTTGATGGGAACTCGGTCAAGATTTGGAAAAAAAAAATGGCAGTAGGAGACCCATAAAAATCACAGAACCCGGACTTCAAAAGGGATGTGAACAAATCCCGCTCTCTGCCTAAGCCCATTCCGTCCCAAGGGTTTACACAGACCAGAACAATAACAGTGAAATGACTCAAAACAAACAGTGGAGTAAATGAAAAGAGTACATGGGAAGAATTATTCTCAATTGTTGTTCTATAATAAGAAAAGCAAACAAATAAAAGCCTCAAGGTGAGAATACTATGCCCAGATAGCATTCTGAAAGCATCAGTGAGGTGCAACAGTAAAACTGCATAAAGGATGGTATTCAAGGAGGCCTGAGTGTTCATTTATCATTGATGACATTTAAATCTGCTCGACAGCTGTTCTGTGCAAGTCTGAAAGTACCAGAGTTGACTCTTACCTTGTTGAGGATGATCCAGAGCCTTCCCAATACTTAGACAGAGGCTGCAATCTGTGGATTTTAAAATTTATTTTAAAGGATTGTTATTAATGGAACTGTTTTAATTACTGAGTAAAAATCAGAAAAGTTACTTAAATGCCTCCAATATAGAATAACTTCCCTTTTTTCAAAAACAAAGAGTACTCTGCAAGGTGTCTTTTACTGTGCATTACTCCCAGAGCCAAAGGTCAATTAATCTCGTACTACCGCACACCAGGGTAGTGAACTACCGTTGCAGGAACACCTCAGGACAGGGAAAGGACTGGCAGCATCTCACAGCACCCAGAAACCCACCCTTCCCCACAGAGCAGTGAAGTAGTTAAGAGACAACTTCTGACCGTCCAGCGCTACAGGGCTGCAAAAACCAGCTCTAAATACCATTGTTTTGTTCCCTTCCCTCTTGACCCGACAACAACAAAAATGACAGGTCTGAAAGACTCTGGAATTCCAGCACTGATTACATTTATATAGAAAAACTAAATTTTGGAAACAAAACCCCAGCAACTCTAAAGGAGAACCTCCTTTTCAGCTGAATTATAAAATTACAAAACCTTTGCAACTTATACAGAATACCTATCCCTCAGCACAACTTAAGTCGTAACTAGGACTGAATTAGATTTTTAATCAAATACACACAGCATTCTGAAAGTTTGCCTTTTAATCGTTTAAAAAAATTATCTCAGAAACCTAAATTTCTTTCAGTATAAAACAAAATGAAACACAAAATCAAATGGGTTGTAAAAACAATGTCAGTGTAATTCACAGGGTTAATGTGATTAGCAGGTTTGAAATGGGCATTAAAAAAAGACTACAAGCAGATGCCAGGAAGCATTTCTTGTTTGTGAGCAATAACTGCATGGAATGGGCTGCAAGGCAAGTTCACTGAGGTATCACATTTGGATTAAGAGAGACGCCATCAAGTGGGAAAGTCAATGCCATGGGAGGGAAGGAGGATAAACTACTCTAAAAAGTTTAGAGTTTCCAGTTTCATATCTTTAAAATATTCCTTTAAAAGTGGAGATAAACATCCCAAGATTGGTATCAGAGTTTTCCATAGGAAAGCTGAGGGAAATGAAGAGGAACAGCACTTAAATGAGTTTAGAAAACAACTAAATATCAAGATACTTCTTACAACACTGTGACTTAACCACAGGGTGAAGAATCGTATTTATGAGCAACTGCTCCTGTCCTTGGGAGAATTTGTGAGTCAGAGAGAAAGGAAAGTGATCATATCTTAAACACTAGCCTAATAAAAATGGACTGAAATAAATAAGGCACTCTGGAAACTTTAGTAAAAACCTTAATGCTGCTTTAAGGGAAATATATTAAGGAAGAGACAACATATATTAACACAGAAAATTCTCTTTTACTATTTTGGCAAGATCCAGCAAGTCAATTTATCCCTAGTCAAAATGCATTTATACAATGAAACATGGGAGTCAGTTTGGTTCCCTCAGCGTAGTAGTCTGAGGGACCTGCTGGGAGTAAAGCTTATTATCCATCCAGGGATTTGAGCAGTCATAGTTCACAATCAATTTGACTTAAGGAAAAACACAGCTGCTATTTTGAAAGTTTCCTGCTGTGTAAGAAATAATTAAGGCTGTATGATCAGTATTCAACTAAGCATAAATAGCAAAGATGTTAAATTAATTCTATTTGGAAATAAAGAGTTAAGTGAAGCTGCATTACAGAATGGAATACATAATGTTGTAGTTCAAAGGCAAAAGAGAAGAGTTAAATGAGATGAAGCGTGCATCAGAGGCCAAACTCTCAATCCTAACTATGCAACCACAACATTATTTCATGTTTTAGAAGTCCTTTACTCAAGAAGTAGAAAGTACAAGTTCCAAAATGAAGCAATGAATTCTATTCTGATTTACAATACAAAAAAGGAGCAGCAGCTGAACACACTTATCTATGTATAAACTGAAAAAGCACGGACTCATTAAAACTTCTACTACCAAGCTGGTACTATTTAAATATTACACAGAAAAAATGCGAGAGATGTCGATGGCAATACAGGTAATTAAGGGCAGCTCATCCTTAGAGCACCCAGACCCGCACTTCCAATTCTCTCCCCACACAACCCTCAAAGCACGAACTGCACCAGGAATTCCCAGCCCAGGGATGGCACTTAGCTTGTCACTGTCGCTGTGGGGACTGGGAGCTCAGTTTCTGATTGCTGGACCACTTCCAGGTGGGGGAATACATGACAAGGCTACCAAGAAGCCTATGCCATCTCAGCAGCTATTCCTCTGTCCCGCAGCAGCGAGGTGGTGAGACAGATGGCTGCGCTCTACTGACTAGAGTCAACCCCTGAGTTGTCTCTTGGACCAGACACTGTTAAGTCATTAGGATGCTAATAGCTTTAACACTGCTTAAAGAAAAAAAAAAAACACCCACACACAAAACTTCACGCCCTACAGTTTTTGCTAAATAAAAGGTTACACTTGCACCTCCTTGACAGGAGGCAAACAGACAATTAGAAAAAGAGGGCTGAGACATCTGCTTAAGACAGGGATTCCCCAGGGAAAAGCTAAGGATCATGCCAATTCAGGTTTGCACTTGCATGTTGTTACTGCTCCTTTAGCTAACAGAAGGCAAAGCTTAGGTCAGGGATAAATTTTACTCAACTACCAGGATATACATCCTCTGGTTGAGGATATTGTAGATGCCATCTGCTTAACATTCAGTTTATTCATTCTGATTTAAAATGCCAGGCCGTAATTCTTCAAATATGTTCTTTCTTTTTAAACAAGTGCTTTCAAGATGGCTGATTATACTGGTGTATTTCCTGGGGCTTGTCTTAAAAAAAAACAAAAAAACAAAAAAACAAACAAAAAAAACCCCCTGAAACTCAATTATTCTATGATTTTAAGTTGCTCAGGCTTATTTTTCCTGCTTTCCAGACAGCTTCTCACTTCCAGGCTTGAAAGAATTTTTCTTCTACCTTCCTAAGCACACAATGACAATGCTGCCACTGCCTTCCCAAAGAAGCTGCTGAATCCCAGCTTCCTGGAAAGCAGGATCTGTGGCCACATATATGTCAAAATAAAACAGACCAGGGCACACAGCCACGTTCTGGGCTTGGAACCAGCAAACATGTTTCAGCTTGTAGCTGGACAACCAAAATCCTCCACACAGCCCGGCCAGATCCAACAGCCTTTGGAAACAGTCCATCGTCTCTCCTAACCCCAGAACTATTCTTGGGCATTATCTGGGAGAGTGTTAGTTGGCATAGAACAAAACTGTGTCATGAGCGGTACTAAAAATGTAACAGTAGAGTCGCATGCCATATCCACTCCTTATTTAGTTCCTACTATGAACATGCATCACAAATACAGTACCCTGTTGCTTCTGGAGAACATCATTTTTAGAAATTAATTCCATAACCAGCCAAATGTATTTCAGAATTAACAGGTCACCCTCGCCTAGGTGGTTGTTGCTTTCAAATGGGGGGAACAGAACCACATAAACATATAAGAGCTGAGCATTTGTGCTTCCACGAGTACCATATGCAGTGAAAATTTGCACCCTCTAGGTTTTGGAGCTTTTTAATTTGTTCAGATGGACTGAACATGAGCATCTGATTTCTTAATTTCAGCAAGCCTGGATTGCTGCCAGTAGAACACTGGCCCTGATTGTCAGCTGGTATCAAGTGGGCATAGCTCTATCAACTGCATCCCAATGCACAGCTGAGACTCTCCTTCTCCAAACTACACCCCCATCGGGGTGATGGGCAAGGAAGAAACTCATCTTACAAGATCAATGCTTACAAGCATTTCAGGAACAAGTCTGTGCGTTTTTTTCAATAATTCACAAAGTTATATATGTCTTCACAAATTTGTTTCTTTTGTCTAAGAATCAGAATCAGAAATCCCAAATTAATTACTTTAAAAAAATTCATGCAAACCTGAATTGTAAACATTTACCCTTATTTTGCTCAAAAAGAAACACAATCAAGAAGTTCTTGTAAACACCAGAAAGGCACATAAAACCTCGCAAAGGAAAACACAACTACTGTGGTGCAAATCTGGATGTAAATATTGTACTTGGCCAGAATGACTCTGTGTAAAACTTTGTATAAATGCGATTATGCAGTGTCATAGGACACTGAAATATCATCCTGACAGTACAAAAATATACAACCCTTTCACAACTGCTCACCTAGAGATCAGCATCTTCAGTGCCAACTCCTTACCTTGGGGTCTTAAGTGCAATGGTATTGTGTATCGGGTTTCCATGGCAAAGGTTTGGTAGTGGGGAGGGCAGTGAGGGGGAACAGGACTGGAGGACACAACTCGCCACTGACCAAGGCCAAGCCCATCAGCGATCGTGGCAGCACCTCTGCGATAACTGAGTTAAGAAGGGGGAAAAAAACTGCTGCAGAACAGCAGCTGAAGAGAGAAGTGAGACCATGAGAGCAACAGCCCTGCACACCCAAGGTGAGTGTCAGAGGGGCAGGAGGTGCTTTAGCTGCTGGAGCAGAGATTCCCCTGCAGCCCCTGGTGCAGCGCATGGTGAGGCAGCTGTGGCCCTGCGGCCCAGGGAGGACCATGTGGGAGCAGAAATCCACCTGCGGCCCATGGAGGACCCCACACCCGAGCTGGTGGATGTCTGAAGGAGGCTGTGACTCTGTGGGAAGCCTTTGCTGGAGCAGGCTCCTGACAGGACCTGTGGCCTCAGTGAGAGAGGAGCCCGCACTGGAGCAGGTTTGCTGGCAGCACTTGTGACCCCATGGGGGACTCACACTGGAGCAAGCTGTTCCTGAAGGACTGCATCCTGAGGGAGAGATCACATTGGAGCACATCATGAAGAACTGCAGGCCATGGGAAGGGCTCACACTAGGAAAGTTCATGAAGGACTGTCCCCTGTGGGAGGGACCCCATGCTGGAGAAGAGGAAGAATGCGAGGAGGAAGGAGTGGCAGAGGTGGGCTGAACTGACTGCAACCTCCATTCTCTGTCCCCGTGTTGCTTGAGGGAAAGCAGTAGAAAATTTGACAGTGAAGTTGAGCACAGAAGAAGAGTAGGGTGGGGAGAAGGTGTTTTAAGATTTGGATTTATTTCTCATTATCCTACTCTAAAATGGCTGGTAGTAAGTTAAACTAATTTCCCCAAGTGGAGTCTGTTTTGCCCAGGACAGTCACTGATGAGGGATCTCTCTCTGCCCTTGTCTCAACCCACAAGCCTTTCATTATGTTTTCTCTTCCCTGCCCAGCTGAGGACGGCAGTGACAGGGCAGCTTTGGTGGGCATCTGCCATCCAACCAGGGTCAACCCACCTCAGTATTGACAAAACTGCTTATTACTCTGTAAAATCTTGAGCACCCATTTATAACTGTTGGAAGAGCAGCTGCCAATCTGGTCCAGTGAGCCCATCTAATAATCCACCTAATAACCATCTTCTCCAACCCAATTGTCCCGGATGAACTCCCACGCTCTGATTTACCTGTGAATACTTTAACTGTAGTGCCTTGAACTGCAGGTACAATTTCAGTCTTCCAAAGAGATGAAAAGATGACAAATATATCTCAGCAGTGACATCAACACTCAACTAAAGACCATCACTCCAATAAACCATAGAATTGTCAGATCATTCAAGAAAAACAACCAAAAGTCTACAACACAACAAAAACCCACCCACATATGTGAAGTAACAAATTTTTAAATCCCAGTGATGATGACAATGCAGGCATGAGACAGACATTTGTTTTTCAAAGATCTTGGCCTACATCCTAGTTCTGATGTAAAAAAAAAAACAAAAACCAACAGCTAGAGGAAAAAAAAAAGAAAAAAATTACTTTAGATCCATAATTAGTATGGTCCTTTTGATCTGTTCCGAGGATACCTACAGTGACACTAAAAAAGGGTGATGCTAGAAAATGCAGGAAATGGCTGTTCATTACTAAGATTTTAATCTTCTCCAGCTCCCATTGGACTCCATGACAAAATGCTTCATTTCATATGAAAGTAAATATTTGGGTCGAAGACCTCCATTTTTTATAGTTGTCAAAGAAAAAAATCTGGTTTGCAGAGACACACCCATTTTGCTGTGATTTCTAAAACATCTTGTGTTGGACTGGGCAAGAAGAGAAACAGCTGACTTCTATGCCCCCATGTCAAATTGTTTCACAGTAAATAAAGAGAACGTGCAAGGCTGACTAAGCCCAAGCTGATCAATACTGTGAATCATCGACTCAGAGACGGCTTTCAACACACACACAGGACTTAGCTGGCAGCATGGCTGGAGCTGACCATCCTGGTGCTTGCTGTGCACTCTGATCCAGAATCAGGAACCCATCAAAAACCACCTAGTAACCCATGCCAGAAACTGGGTGGAACTCATTTAGAGCTGCTAATTGCCTTCGTTCGCTCGCTCTGTGGAGAAACTGTGACCCTCATCAGTGGGAAGGCTGTGCATTTTGTCAGAATATGTCAAAGCAAGTCAGGCAACTCTTGCTTCATTGTACACTGAGAGTCACTGTGAGACTGCAGAGTAAGAGAGCTCAAAAACTTTGTGAAAAGGCACAGAGCTGTCCAGATTTGACCTCTGAGCAAGTCTTCAGAGTATCACCCAATTAGTCTGTTTTCTGGAAAAACTGGAGATGAAGCTCTTTAACAGTGCAAAATTAAGCAACAAATTCAGGCAGGCCACTGGCTGAATTTGTGCCAGTGACTACAGTCACTGGCACAAGACGGGAGAATACCACATACAGTCATTCCTTAACAACCAGCAGGAAAGTGTCTGCAGGTTTGAAGGATAACCTAATCCCGAGGAACTGAAGTTCTCTCTTTTCCAAACTCATTTAGATCCCTACCCTTCAGAGTCTCTCATCTATGCAGACAAAAAAAAAAGAAAAAAAAGGAAAAAGGTTATTATAAGAATGAAATGTTTGATTTCAATGTCAGTTGAAGGAAATACCACAACATACTTTGCTAGTAATACCACATTAAACACAAAAAGCAAAATGTTTTGTACCACGTACA
>VYZQ01044505.1:0-11462 GCA_013400655.1 Mystacornis crossleyi
TCCGCGAGGGTCTCCCATCGCTCGCTCTCGGGAGCCTGCCCGGGTCACTCTGCGTGTCCCGGCCTCTGCAGCGCGCCGTGCCAGAGAGTGACACGGCGAAACAGCCGGGCCCTACCCTGCCCGAGGTCGCAGGTCGTCCAGTGGGGCCCAGACAGGGCATCCCAGGGGGCCCGCGCCAGCAGCGGGGCTGCTCCCACACCCGTGGGGAACGGCATCCCCGGGAACGCTCGCGGACGAGACTCCTCCGGGACCGCTTCAGGCTAAAATACAGGATGTCACCGTCCCCTCGGAGCGGGTCCGCAAACTCCGGACGCAGAACAGAGATGGGAGAGGAACGGGGGTAAACAGGGAGGGGGGAAAACTGCGGTTTTCTCACAGCCGCGGCCCCGCTCGTCCCGGAGACCCAGCGCAGCAGACCCCGCGCAGCAGACTCAGCGCAGCGCCCCCGCCGCACCCGGGCCGTCCGCGGTGCCATCCGCGGTGCCGGAGCGCCTCCCGGTGGCGGCGGCGGGCAGGAGCGGCGGCCGACAGACCGATCGTCCGTCTGTCCGCCTGCCGAGGCTGCCGCTGAGCCTCCGGGGCCGCCGCTGTGAGGACAAGATGGAAAACAGGGCCGGGAAGGGCGGGGAGAGGTAGAGATGGGGACATGACTCTGAGCAGAGCTTGGGACCCCCGCTCGGAGCGGCCGCGGAAATTTCGGGGCCACACTGGGTCCCTTTCGGCTCCGTGCACGACGTGACTGGCAGAGTCATCGGCGGGGTTGCAGCCGGGGTGGAGGTGACTGACAACGAAGATTAATATTTTATCAGAGGACCGCTCGTGGGCACTTCTCCGCAGGATGGGAGATCAAGGACCTATCGGCAGGAGGACTTACGTCTCCTGAGCTTCATCTTCTGCAATAGACCTGTCATCTACATGAGAACCCAAACGCTGAAAAGAAAGTGATAACCAGAAGGCATGCGCTGACATTTCCAGACACTTTGGAAGTGAGTCAGCTCCTCTTTGGGACACGGCACAGTTTCAGCTGTCTGGTATTGATAGAATGCCCTTTCCAAAAGCAACATCTCCTCTGCTGATAAAACTCTTGACCTATTAAACCCTCTTGCCCAGCTGTTGAGATGGATTTTCTCTTTTGGCATCATTTTGGCATGGGGAATTGAATTTTTTCTTATCCAGATCTGATATGGAAAAGCAACATTTCTAAGAAATAATACGTTTTAAAAATTTGAATTCCCTGAATGAACACACCAAGAACACGACTATAAATGTGGTGTGAAAAAATAGTTTCAGAAGAATGGACAACAGGGATTACAAAGAAATATCTTTCCACAGGAAATGAATTAATGCAAATGAGGTATTTTTATCACTGGCACTACAATGGTACTTTTTTACAATATACTGTGGATTTTTCATCATAGGATAACCAAGATTTTATGTGCATAGTTAAAATCAATTAATGCAAAAAATGAGGCTGGAAGAAAATATGCATTATTCTATGTAAAAGTTAAATCACTCAGAAATATTTTTAAATGGGTAAATAATTTGGTGTAAATCTACAAGTGGATTTACATGAGTGGAGACTGTGAAAGCAAGAGGTCTCAGGTCTGCAAGAATCTCACACACTCTCACAGACCTAGATGCTGCCGAGAGGAGTATCTCCCCTTCCTCTCAGCTGACCAGCTTTGTTTAATGTCTTTGTGTGAAATAAGACTCAGAGCTGGAAAGAGTAAACAATTAATTTACTCCAAGGGCAGCAGGATTTTGTTCTTATCCTTAACTCCTTATTCTAACTATTCTAATCACGATTCTTCTAAGATCATTTCCATGTAAAATACACCAACAAATTGCATTCAGAGTGTGTGCTTCCATATATCACAGTAATTAAATGGGTTGTTTTTAATCAGCACTGTTGCTATGTACATTCATAGTCTGAGTACATAGTATGTGATGCAGAAAGCATTTCTGAAATGCATAAACATTTACTAACACTCTCCTGTCTTCTTGTTTCTTAGACAAGTGTTAAACACATTAAGACCATTGCATTCCAACTCTGCAATTTTCTTTGCTATTTAATCTGGATACACTGAAGCAGTGACATATTTAAATACAAAAATCAACGTTTAAATTCATGTTTATACTTTTAATCATATTGTCCATTTCTAGTGTAGGTATGTGATAGTAATATTGCAGGTAACCAGGAATTTCTTAGAAATTTTGAAATGATTTTGGGTCTTGAGTAATTCAGGCAACTTTGTTTTTCTGACACTTTTTTTTTTGTTACCACAAACTGCATTGCCAGGCCAGAATAAAACAGGACATTCTGCATTTCAGCACTGTAAACCTTGAATATCATTTCCATGTGGATATCACACTAGATTTGGCCTCTGTGTTTTCCTGACAGTTAGTTGCATCTGCTTTACATATGAATATGGTAAATGTGTTATTCATATGTATATATGTATTTGAGTATGTTTTGCATAGAGGAAGAATTTTTTTAAAGTGTCAGCTCTTTGAACATCAAACAATATATAGAGTAAGCATTAAGTGTTGTTATACAAGCAAAATTCTATTGCTGCCAGTGACTTGCATCTGCCCAGGATGCATTTTGCTGGTCAGTCTATCACTGCATCTATCACTACCGTGCATCTCAATTAAACAGTGTCTTAGTACAGTCATTTAAGAGGCCCATTCATTCATTACTGCACAATGGACAGCCTTTCCAGTATATTTTTTATTCCCTATTAAATCAGTCATAAGACTAATATTGCATGGGATTGTATCTGCACTCATAAAATGCAGAAGGACAAAACAGTTTCCACCAGGCTCTGCCTTCTCTGAGAGATTTACAGTCAATGGCAGGACAAGAACTCAGTCTGGTGTTTGTTTATTTGGATAAGTTAATTTCAGAGCTGGTATTCAAAGAGCAGAACCAGTCTGACCTCTCATAATGAGGATTGGCTTCTTACATTAGCAGTGTTCAGAGAGGACTGGTGCTATCTGAAATCTGTTCATTTAGTGGAACAACTATGGAAGCAGCATCCCCAGAGAGTGTGACAGACATGAAATAATTATCTGCCTTACCAGGTATGTTTTCCTTAGCAACTATTTATTTCTCTAATTTGTGTAATTGTTTTTTTCCCATCATGTAATGTTCTGAAAGTTAATTATTGTGTCTCTAGATAAGTTGAACTGGAAATGTAAATAAATCTTTCTAAAGCAGAGGTATAAATAGAAAGAAGCTGGTATTTAATGGGGTTTGGGAGTCAGAAAATCCACTTAATTTGTAGGCAGTAATTTTTTAAAACAATATGGATCTTTAATACTAAAATTGGAAAAAATAGATGCAACCATCTTATAGTCCCTTCCACATATATACACAAACACACTTTATATTATAACATTTCTAAATAAAGTTGCCTTCTGTCAAAGAAGCTAGTTCATTATTTCATGACAGACTCATGATCTATTCAGGAAGCATTTTTCTATGAAACCAGTAGAAATCTTGCTTGATAACAGAGGACAAGAAAATAAATTAACTGAGGACAGTGACTATATATTTTTCAGGTATCACTGTACGTTTTAACATAACCGTTCCTGTCACAGCAATGGACTAGCCACAAAGAATTGTGAATGCAGATCTAAGCATTCCTCTTCATGTAGCTGAGGGGTCCTCAGTGAAAGAATGATGATTCACTGAGAAAACCCATAATTTTGAAAAATTAAAATAATTTTAGAAATCACTAGCCACTAGCTGTTACTTGCAGAACATTATAGTACAGTGCTCACTGAGTACCTAATTGGATTCAACATCCGCTGAAAGGTTAATAGCCATGGGTTTCCCTATATTTGGTAGCACTTCAACTATTGCAAAGTAATTTCTTCCTGTGAAAAAGCCCTTGATATTAATTGGCAACGAAGAAGCTCTTGATATTAATTGGCAACAAAGTCTGAAATGGTGCAGTGCCAAGCTCTGAATAGGAACATTTTGCTACTTCTTCTTAGTACTTCTATATATATATAAAAAACCCAATATCTATTGGGACAGCAGTGTCTGTGTAAGTGGCAGGTAGTCTTATGGAGAAGATAAGCTTCTGTCTGAACAGGCAAAGTATTCAAAACTATTGGAAGTTCAGACTGCATTAGCTAATGAGTGACCTGATTCTTTTGTTGCAGACAGTGGAATAATTAATGATGGGGGGGAATTTTAAGACTCAATACCTTGTCATCAGGCCAACTGATGCTGTCTTTCCCTCTGCCACAGACACAAAAGGCATTGAGGATGTGGTGATTCCCCTGACTGAAGAGCAGGTTGGAGGAAAGCTGTCAAAGAGGAATAATCATCTGCTGCTGCACTCTATCCCAATATATATCTTTCCAAGAAGGTTTAGAGGATGTAAAGGTCAGCCCCAAATCCTCAGTTCAGCAGGACAAACATTCAAAACCTTAGGCATTCTGACAAGTGAATCTGATGTGAATGCACAGAACCATAGTAAATGAAGCTGGAAAAGATCCCGAGAGGCCATTTAGTTCATGACCTGTTATTTCAAGTACGCCAGGACTTCAAAGAGAAATTCTCCATACCATACTTAGTACTAACGGCATACTTCGGGGAACTGTTTTGTAGCAGCTGACAATAGATAATAACTTGTTTTAGGTGAGTTGCAAGCTGTCCAGAATATGACTATGAGCACAGCCATCAGAAATAAAAAATACAACTACACCAGAGAAGACTGTATCTTTGGATCAGAGAATCATAAACTGGTATGGGTTGGAAGGGACCTTAAAGATCATCAAGTTCCAACCCTCCTGATACCTCAAAAATAGCCTCAGTTTACTGTGAAAAATTGCTTGCTTAACTGGCATGTCTGCAGACTCTCAGTCAGAGAGCAAAGAAGCCAGACTGGGAGATTCCTTCTTGCATGTGACTGTACGGATCCCACCAGTCTTGCAAAAACCCCCTTTGCTGTTACCATCTGTCTGCATTTGACAGTCATGTAATTTTTTTTCATGACCATTTCTAAACTTCATGGGAGATGGACCCCATGGTCACCACCTTCTACTCCAAGCTCCCCACTCCCCCCCAGCTTCTCCATCTCAGTGCCTTGATATTCAAAATGCAGGTTGTGGCATTCAACACAGCTTTTTCCTCTGCAAAAAAAAAGAGCACAAGAGGGAAAGCTTGGGCTAGGACACAGCTAGGGAATGCACGAGGCCCTAGGAACTGGATAGCCTAGATTATATATACTTTCCTGGGACCTATCATCTGGGGCTCTCATCTGCATGTCGCCTCTCACAGATATTAATGGACACTTGGAAATTTTGAGGGTTTGTGGAAAAAAGAATCAGGCAATAGTTTAGCTCGCAGACATTAAAAGCACAGCCTAGGTGTCACCTGTCACAACGTTTATGAACTCCACACAAGCCAGCTTTGAGAAAGAAACCTGCTTCTTTTGCAAAAGTCATAATTGGCTAGTGACTAAGGAGGAAAATACATGGAGCAAAACAATGCAGATCTAAATCAGCATTTCTTAATGCAGCCTTGTGACTACTGCTTCCCAGTATGTTGAATATTGACAGTTCCAAGTACCAGAACATAAGATTTATTTGGATTATAAATAGATGTTGCCCTGTGCTTCAGTATCAGAAGCACTCTGTTGTGTAAACAGAAAAGTATTGGCTTTTGTTTCTACTTTTAAAGGTTACTTGAAAACTCCCATGTACTCTTTGCTGACAGGTTTTTCACCTGTTAGAGCTGAGTCTCTCTCTCTCGGGTATCAACACCTCTACAGCCTGCTGAGAGGCTTCACTTGAAGCTGTTAAAATGTCTCCTTTCATATGCCCTTTCCTCTGATCTCTTGGATGCTCTCCAGCTGGCCTCGCTACTCTGTTAGCTTTTAGTCAGCCCAGTTCAGTGAACTTGTCTTGGGTTTGGCATTTTCTTGATTTCTGCATGTATTTTTTATCTGGAGAAATGTGTTTGCTACTAGCTCCAATGTCTGTTGTTTGTTTAGCAAAAATTTAAAATAAATAAATAAATTTATCTGCTTAGGATTTTTTTAAAAATAGGCTTCTGGTAAATCTGAGCTGTGGTCCTTTACCCTCTGCCCAGTGCCCTTAGAAATGTGTTTAGGGGATTTCCTGTTTAAGGCATATCACAACATGGGGCCTTACTACATCATGATCTTCTTCCCCAGTTAAGAACAGCTGCTGCAAGATGAGGTCCCTTTATGCTGGGAGTAGCTGTTGGCACCTTATTTTCTAGTAAAAACTCCAGTCTTCTCTAGCTGCCAGAGTGGCTGAGAAAGCAGACAGGGGATGTGTACTCCTCAACACATGCCCCACCATTGCAGCTTTGCTCTTTAGGAACACTGGCTGTGCCCACTGCTCTGTCCTGCACGGTCACCTCAGCTGGCATTTGGCTCTGGGTTATGGTACATTAGGTGCCTGCACATGAGCCCAGAATCTAAACTTCTGCAGTGGCTGATGAAGACCTGAGTTAAAGAACTCAGCAGTGCCTGAGCAGTTTGGTCACCCACCATCCTTGGGGCTTGGATCAGACGCTATCACACTGGGCTCTAGAGCCATCTGAGTGTTCTGCAGCATCGGAGACCTCTTGTGGAGCTGCCAGCTACAGACAAGGACCCACATCCACCAACACATCTCAAACTGTTGCAGACCACCCAGGAGGCAAAGGCAAGCCCCCGGTGCTGTTTTGGGTGCCACAGGCCTCCTGATAGTCCCCCACTGCTATAACACAAGTGTATGAGTCTCCTGCAGGTCCTCTGTTGTATTTGCCAGCCCCAAGCAAATGCCTCAAGGATAACCTGAGGTGTTGGGCATCCCAGTTTAGGCACTGGATCAAGCACTTTTACTTTTCATCTCTGGTACTTTTGCCAGAGAAGTCTTCTGCTGGAGCAAACCTTTGTACTCTGCTCATGTAAATACCTCTTTACCAGGAACCAGAATAAGATCAGTAAATGGGCCTGGCGCTGATAAAAAGATGTGATTTTCAGGTTCTACTCAACTGTTTTTCTGCTTTTGGATCCCAGATTCAAACAGAAATTTACAGATTGTGACAGAGATTCCTGCCCAACTCTGTAAAATACATCATATACAGCCCAGACAATAGTGTTGTCTATCTTGCACCACACCTGTTTTGTGACTTTCTTTCAGAAACTCCATTTACACCCCACAATTAATTAAGCTGGGGAAAACAAAAACTGTGGTTCCCCTCTTCTTTTCCCAGAAATCTGGTCATACATTTGAGCACTATTTCCAGAAATAATAAAATCTTTTCTTCTTGTTGTAAGACATCTTTCTATTTTATTATTTTAATAGAAGAGAATTTCATGATATTGCTCTTTTGAAAAATCAGGCTATTTATGTAAATGTCAGAGTAAGGATTTAGTAGTCTAAGTTTAAGCACTTCTTTCTGAAAATCTCAGCCAGAGGGAGGTGTGCTAACATCCTGTGCACTGCACTCCAGCTGTGTGGCAGAGTGAACCCAGTGCAATGCTCCACATGGAGCACTTATTAGCACACCATGCTATATTTAGCAAAATGTGCCCGCTGCTCCTAAGAGATGACTGAATAAACCTTGATAACACAGTTGGCCTGACTCCTGTGGGACTTGTAACTTCCCACTGAGCAATAGAGATCATTATAATGTTTTAATTATATAATTCCCTTTTGCATAGTGCTATGATAGATAAGATTGAGTGTGTGTCAGCCTTTCCATTATAAACTTCAGGTCCCAGAGCATTAGTCATCCAGAGTAAGTGCTCATGTTGAGATTAAACAATGTAGAACCATTTCTATATTACATAAACACATATAACTCAATTATTTTTAAGAACACATTAGTAACTTAAAGGTCCTGATGGAATCACAAGTTTCTCCTTGGAACCCTGTAGGAACTGAAGCCACTCACAGTTATTGGGAACAAATTGTCTCAGCAGCTGCAATAAAGTCCAACAACACTGAATCTCCCTCTCTCCCTTTTATTCCCAAAGGCATCTCCAAATATCTATGAATCATGATACAGTCACATTGATGAGGATGATACCATAAGATTTGCATAGAAACTCTTAGAAGAATCTTAATCTGTAAGAAGGAACATTTTGGACAGATCACGTACTTCAGATCCTGCACAGCCCAGATTTCTTGGCTAAAAGGCAAAAACTGCTGTGGAAAAATAAGGCAGCCACCTAAAAGTATTTAACTTTTTTTTCCTGCTATTTCAGATATTGTTAGAACTGGACTATGTCTCTTTGGCCCTGAGAAGTCCTCTACAAAATGTTTAACCCAGTTAGCACATTTTAAGTATCTCCATTGAACATCCTACTGTTCCTTTCAAGGAAAACATTCTTCTGCTGCTCCTGGTGAAATCACAGGGGACTGTATCTCTAGGTGAGCTTCACAGGCAGCCTCAAGAGAGCTATTCCACAACTATGTCATGGTCAAAGTCTAAGGTCTTACATGTCTAAGGTCAAGGATATCATTTTATTAGATTGACATATCACAAGACACTCTACTTCTCTCTTATTTTACAACTCTGTAGCAGTCTAACACATGTTGTTCACAGAAGAGAGTGCTTATGTTGAAATACGCTTTTAAAGCAATACCGTGACCTTGTTCATTTCATATTTAGTTTGCAACCATTCTCTTTAGGAAACCTTAACTTAGGTATCTTTAAAACTCCAACCCTCCTCTGGTCTTTTTTATTGTAACTGCTTCCTTGTTCTGGTATACATAAAGCTTAAATATTACTGGATCTTACCAGATCATCACTTTTCAATTTATTTCCATGCCCACCAGACAGCATCTTGCCTTTTCTTGCAGACAGCAAAGACCCAACAAGACAAGGAACAGACATTTTCATGTACGAATATACTAAAGAGGGTTAACGTAATAAAAGAATAAGATACTGTGGAGGCAGAAGGAAGATAAGATTGCACCTGATAAACCAGACTGAAGAGACAAAAGATCCTATGTTTCAGAAAGTTCAGATTAGTGGATTAGAAACTCAAAGAAACACGTAAGCAAAGGAAAAATTCGTCTCTCTTTTGCAGTTTTCTCTAGACTCAGCAGGCTATATGCAGTGGGAGTGAATGTTTTGAGAACTTAGTGAACTGTATACAGACACTTGTTTTCTCTGAGGCTCTAAACTTAGAAATGCCTGGCTAGGGACTCTGTGGGATAACCCCTTCCCTCAAGTCCGTGGGATAACCCCTTCCCTCAAGTACCTCCCCAGCCCCTGAGAATGAATTTGTCTTGCAACAATATTTATAAACAGGAATCCCAGCCACTGACCACTTTTTGTGAGGATGCCTATTTCTGAGGAAATGGATACAAGTGTGCTTTCAGCTTTAGATGTGTTTTGGGGGAGGCTGTGGTAGTCTAATAGAAAACCTGTGAATAATAACAGCAACTCTTCAAAAATACTGAGGCGGGACCAAAACATGTATCACAGACTGTATGTGTTGCCCTCTGAGTTTGAAGACTTGTATATAGATTGGACTTTATGATCTCAAAGGTCTTTTCCAGCCTAGTTAATTCTGTGATTCTGTGAATACTTAGTTAATACCTAGTTAATACTGTGAGTCAGAAAAACTACAGTCCAGCCAAGAGATTCTCCTCAGAGTGTGTTTCTGGACAAGCCATTATTTTTACAACAGAATTGACTGAGTACTGAAAAAACAAGTGGAAAGGCTCAGGCAAGTTAGATTAGAGAAGGTGTTATTGCTAAAAGGAACTTCTTTAAAAAAATAATCACACAAGCATGCACATGAAAAGATACATTGGTTCTGACTTACTCATCCCCTAAATACCTTATTTAGGGTCAAGTCAGGTTGATTGGATTGATTTTGCCTCTGAAAATCTGATTCACCCTAGCAACTGTGAAGGTTAACCTCCAGCTCTGATATTGAAAGGAATTGAGAAAGAATGGGAGAGGAAGGAGCAACAGAATAATATGAAAAAAGAAAAAAAAAAAAATTCATCATGCTTTCTCATAGTTCAGAGCAGTGATAGCCGAGGTGAGCAACACTAGAAAAGTGATATTTCTACTCTGGGATCTGGAAAAAGAAAAAAAGTACAGTGAAGATCATATACTTTGAGATCTCCCTGGGGTTTTCTTTTTACTTCTGAGAGCTTCTGAACTTTTTCATGGTGTGTTTTAGGAAGTCAGTGCTTTGTTATTGAAGTATTATTAGTACTCAGGCTTTTGCTGGGGAAATTTTTGTGTGTGTCAGGCTAATTGGATCTATGCATATATTCAGCAGCCAAGAAAATATAGCCCAGGGCACCATTCTGAGAGCTGATATTCTGAACTACCTTCCAGATGGAGAAAGTAAAACATGGTCTGTACATCTGGAGTCTCAGAAAGGATTGTGGAACCTGGAACTGCAGTACTGAGGATTTTAATTTCTTCTGTTTCATCTGATTATTATTTGAATAGTAATTTCTCTTACAGTAGCATGAAGAATACTTTTTTTTCATTTTGAGAAAGCTGGCACACTACTAATCTTTGTTTGTTAACCTTAAAGCCAGATAAGTCTAAAAGCTTAAATAATGCAAAGTAGAATGGCAAGGAAAGTTGAAGAGATGAGGTAGTTACTGCCTATCTAACAGATATTGGCCCCCAAATTTTTGGGGTAATACTTAGAACAATTCAGCTCAATGGAAGCCAAGGAGAGCATATCCTCAGCTCCGGGAGACTTTCCCATCCTTTAAAGCAAAATACAAAAAAATTATAGCTACCAATTTTAGTAACAGCAACTGAAAAATAAATTTACCTGAAATAGCAAATACAGTTTACATGAAATATTTTTGGGGGAGAGATACTATGTGTATTGCCTTAAACAGAGATCAAAAGTAGGACTGCAGTAAGGTATAGCACATAACCCCAGACAACAGTGATTTAAAGATTGTAATTAAGCACTACAGTACTAGGACCAGACCAGGAAAGCACACAGTTTGAGTGTGCTAACTGCTAGAAGCCCATGACTTCATATTTGTGACCATGTTATTCTTTTAAAGTTTCAACTCTTTTCACATTAGCAAGGAGTAGTGGATGTTGCTTATTTTATTTTCTGCTACCCGTAGAATACCCATAGGGAGATTGAAGGTCTGATCTTCAGCTATTTTAGCAATAGAGACAACACACGGCTCTCTTTTTTTTTTTTTTGTTTTCCTAGACAGAGACAGTATAGGCAATACAGGCACCCGGTTTATATCTTGCATTTTGTGATGCGGATGAGCCTGCAATGAAATACGCATATAGACTGCACAGCAGCTGGGAATTTCCCTGCTAGTGTTGTAATGCAGTCCCATGAAATGGTGCTGAGGAGCTGACCGTGGGTCTTGTGTGGTTTCCGCCTTCTCCTGCTCCTGCAGCAGCAGAGCTCCCGGAGTGCTGGCAGCCCCACGGACCGCGGGCGCCTCCCTGTGAGCGCCCGGCA
>VYZQ01044505.1:12113-25279 GCA_013400655.1 Mystacornis crossleyi
TACAAGTGACACTTATGCCCTGCTGTGTTGTCCCTCCAACAGATACTGGGGTGAAGTCCCCCATGAGGCCCAGGGCTGCTCCTGTCTGTCTATAGATGTGTCTGTCTGTCTATAGATGTGTCTGTCTATAGACTCATACACTCAGCCTTCCTGGTTGGGTGGCCAGCAACAGACCCACACCACAACGTCACCTGTCCCTGCCCTCCCTTTAATCCTGACCCATAAACTCCTTGTCAACTCCTCATCCATTCCCAGGCAGAGTTCCATGCACTGGAACTCTGTGGTCGGTCACTGATATAGAGGTTAACCCCACCTTATCTTCCCTGCCTGTCCTTCCATCCCAGCACTCCCAATGCAGGAGGGAGCCATCCCACCACTTCTCTGTGATGCCACTGAGATCACAGCCCTGCAGGTATGAGCACATCTCGAATTCCGGTTCATTCCCCATGCTGCATGCATTTACACGGAGGCACTGAAGTGGTGTCCCTGATGAGAGAGACTTCCTGGCTGGAATGCCTGCAAGTTTGTTGCTCTGAAAGTGCTCCTGCTGACCTATGATCCCTTTCCTGACTCAGGGCATCTGTGGCTGGCACTGGCATCAAACCGAGATGAGGTCTGGGATGGACTGAGGCTCTTGTCTGCCAGCAACCTTAGTTTAAAGCCCTCTTCAGCAGCTTGGCAACCCTACGACCAAAAATGCACACACACATAAGCACATGATACAGCCCAGACACCCACTACACCACGTAAAAACTGCTTTATTGATTGCAGTTTACATGTTACAATTAACTTATGATTCCAATCATTAAGCCAGCTGCTTATAATAAGCTGCCACCACAGTCACATGGGAACTGGACAAAGAGATGTTAGTCGCTGAGGCATCCTCAAATGGAATCAGTTTGGCTTCTTGGGCATTGAAGACATAAGCAGAGAATAGAAAGCATAGATTGTTCCTGAATTAGGAGACAAAAAAATATTTTCAGATTAGCAAACAGAATTCCTTTCAAGTCAGCTTTCCACTTTGTTCCAGAAGAAATACTGACAATAAGCAGCTGCAATTCAGACAAAACACATTTCCATAGCCATACCTCAGTATTTTTTTTGCTGATTCATATTTTAGAGGAAAAAAAAACCCTTAAATACCTCTACATAGGCTGCACAAAAAATAGGGGAAAAAAAAGGTGGGGAGATGGATGTCTGTGTAACCTTCACAATCATGAAGTAATGGTTATTCGTTCTTAAAGCAGCTGAACTGAAAATCCAATCAACATTTAAGTTAGAGGCCATGGCAAAATTATGTAACAAGCAACACAAAGGTTAAATATATACAGTATTATGAACCTTGGTTATAATTCTGCTAGTTTTCACAGCACATGAAAACTCAGTACACTGAGTATCACCTAGCACTAGGAAGAATCAGGCTAGTGCAAAAACCGATTCATGTATGCCCTAAAATTACATTTTACTCCTTTGCAGAAGAGGCAAAGTAGTTCTATTTTTCTCTAACGTCATACATGAAACCTGAAGGAGTATTCAGCCCACAGTACTTAGTCCAGGAAAAAGCCATCTGAAAATCTAGATTTGGAAAAAGCACAAATGAATATACAGTATGTCCAAATGTGCTTTTTTCTTCTTTACATAAACTTCGCAAGTTCTAAAGAACAGACTGAAGAAATTGTGCAACTAGTTTACAGAGAAAACACCATCCGTGTTGGAGATTGTACCAAAGAGAAAGTATTTTAGTATCAGTGCATTGGATATTGTACAAAAGCATAAATATTTTAGTATTAGCCTTACCACACACTGTAAGACCTGTGGTGGTTCTATACAGCAGAGAGTCCTTTGCCCCACCTTTAAGATGCACTGGAAGGCCATTATCCTCCTAATGGAAACAAGTGACAAAAATAAACTATTTATATGCAGTTCTTGCAATATTGTTACAATACAAATTATTGTATAATTACCCAGAGGAAGAATTACTACCCCACATTATCTTTCCTACTCCCAAAAGACACTGAACCTTATTTAGATCCCACTTTGTCTTCAAAGCTTTCACTCTGGTATCAGGTGATGACTCACTAAGGGAGTATAATAAATCATGTGCACAATTCATATCTAAAGCAATGACTGGCAGATGCCTGAACACTTCTGACACCTCTGCCAGACCCTCGGGTGCACAGGATGCAATTACCATCCCGAGAAACTTCCCATCCATCCCCAGTATAGTCAATCCCTGCTACAGGGAGCAACAAGGGGAGGAGTCTGTACTGTCAGTTGCTGGCATACAGGAAATAGTTTTGCTCCACCCGAAGTAAAACTCCGAAGCACCAGATCCACATGATCTTTAACCCCTGTCAGCAAGATCACACTGCTCTGGACTTCAAGCCAGATTGCAATGCTGGTGACCTGCAACCCAGCCCAGCTTAACTTGCTGTCCACAAGAAAGGAATGAAAGGAGGAAGAGATATGCCTAGAGATCTCTGCTAGCAGAAACTGAGCCTCTGACCCCTCCCATCACCAACATCACCCTCCCATTTTCATCCCCTTGGCTCACAATGAACACTGTGCTCCTTAGTCAGTGTCTCAACAAGACTGGCTTTCTCTTTTAGGGGAAAGGAAAGTAGTAAGACACTAAAACCAAGCTGGGTTTCTAATGTACTTGGTCCCTTTCACAACACTGAAGCCCAGTTTATCCTCAGTATGAAGCTACAGCTCCAGGTTGTGGCTCACAGTTGGGATTACTCTCTTGAGCGTTCTCAGCTTTTACTACTTCACTCGGTGGCCCTATCAATCAGGAACAGAGCAATTCAGAAATTATTCGTAAAGGTTCAATAATTTTCTAGGAATTAATCCAATCACTTAAGACCTTTACGGTTTTTGTAACCGAGAAATAAGGTAATCCTCATTAAAATTATGGGGCTCATCTATGAGCTACAGATAGAGCTGTAAGATTTCAGGTTTACCTTTTCACTATATTTCTGTCTTCTTGCTGTTTTTCTCTATTTGTTCTTTGGACGTACTCCCCCATATCAACTCATTTCAGAGTACTTTATCTATGTAACATGCCTAATATTTATGAGAAACTCCGATACAAATCATTTCACAGGATTAAAAAAAAACCCTAAAGTGTCAGCAAGTCAAGTATGCATGTACAAATACTCTTAACGTCTGCAGGAAAAAACTGCTAATTGCAAACACTCTAGTCATACAACTGATTCTGAGAGTTCTCTTCAGATGTAAAGGGAAGCCTGACCAGTTCTTTAGGAAAAAACCATGCAGTTATGATCTACTAAAACCTTGTTAATCTACTAACATTATTCAACTCACTCAATACCTGAAAAAGCTTCTGATTCTCAGGAACTCTATTTTCAAACTGCCTGCGTGAAGCAGTGCTTATGGTTCTCTGGGAAATCTGGCGAAGAGCCTGAAATAAAAGATAAACAGTGTTTTAAAAACAGTGACATTTTATAGCTCTGTCCACACGGGGTAGAAATTGCTTCTTTGAAAAGCAAGATAGAAGTGGGACAGCAAAAAAACCCAAAGGGTTTTAAAAACAAACACACACACAAAACTTCACCGAAACATGCTAGTTTTGAATTTAGTAATTGTTTCAGCAGACTGTGTAAAGGACTAGCTACCTGAAAAGGAGAAAGTCAGGAAAATTACTTTGAGTAAGATACAATAGATTTATGGATCTGCAGCATAATCTTCAGCTAATATCCTTTCAGGGGAAATCTCAGCCTCTGCCCCTTAGACCTGTTTTAGGCACCATTTTCTGTGTCTGACTAGCGAAAGGGACAATAATATTTACGACAAACGTGTTTGTGAGGACAACGAACTCCTGTCACTGCTGCAGTTCACCTACGAGCCACCAGCACAGGAGATAACCTTCACAGCGCTAAGGAGGTACCTACACCCCGCCACACACACAGCTTAAATCACCCTGCTGTGTACTGAGCTGGAATCTGTTTCCACAGACAGGGTAGCCAACCAAAATCAATGACCTGCATGCAGCTCTTTGGTCTGCCTTCGCTAAAGTATCAAGGCTCAAAGCGCGGTAGCTCTAAGCTGCCAGCGGCCTCGGCCTCCTTCAAGCAACATGGACAACACATCGTTCCCACAAAGTTACCACCGATAAAAAGGCAGCCACGGAGAGGGAAAACATCCAGGTGATGCTGGTTGCAAGTAACGGGACAACGCATCTCCTCTCCTCTCCTTACCCACCCCAAATAAACACCCTATAAAATCTATCTCCCTAGAGACGAGCTAACCGTACCCGAGTCCCCCGACTCAACCTTATCCTCTAGAGTCCCTGAAGGTCAGCACTACGCAGAGCGAGTGGGCCGCGTAAGACCTTCCCCCGACCCCCGCAGGTCGCTCCGTGGCGCCGGGCAGGGAGGGCGGCCCCCACGGCCGACTCCCGCAACCGAGCGGGCAGCTTGAGCGAGCCCCACACAGCCCCGGCGGCAGCGGGCCGCTCTCCCCGGGCCTCACCAGCACGTTCCGCCACATCGCGGCTGTTGGTCCTGTCACCTCCCGCCGGCAACAAGGGCAGCGGAAGGGGAAGCGGCTCCCCCGCCCACGACGGCGGCACCATAGAGGGAGCGGCCCGGAGCGCCGCCGCAGAGCCCACAGCGCCCCCCGCCAGTCCGCCCGGCCCGGCTGGGGCAGCGCGGCGCGGCGCGATGAGGCCGGGGCCGGGGCCCGGGAGCCAAGGTTGAGCCCCCAGCACCGGGAGGAAGGAGCAGTGACCTCTCAGAACACGCAGGGCCGACAGCGGCTGAGGCACACCGGGAGCGTTTGTTTTCTCACGCCACACAGCCCCGGAGGGGAACCTGCTGCCACGGGATTCTGTGGGTGCCGGCGCCTCCCTGCGCCGTCAGAGGGCGCTTTGGGAAATCCATGAAACGTGCCCCAGAGCTCTCGCATACAGAATTTTAAATCTCCTTTTATTGAAAAGTTTAATATCTGCAGAGAGCGGGATGCGTGTCCTGGGAGAGCAGCACCCTGGGCTGCGCCTGTTCGTATGGACTCGCGGGGCATCCTCTGGGGAGGCTAGGACACCGAGCGAGGCAGAGTTTGGGTCCGACCCCGGCGAGGGGGGTTTGCATGTGACATCCTTTGTTGAGCCAGTACACTCAGAAAACCCCAAACTACCCGATGTAGTACCTGCCCACTGCCTCAAACTCCGTAGTAGCGGGGATACCGAGTACTCTGCATGTGGAAAAAAAAAAAAAAACAAAACTTCAGCTTCGTGTTTCACGATCTGTAACTACATAGAGTGACGTAATACCAGAATTGTATGAAATACAAACCTATTTGTAGGACGGAAGAATCTATTTGCCCTTCAAGAAACTACTCTGAGAAGCCTGTGTTTTTTCTGCATTGCAGATGTAGTCCCGTAATTGCATCTTCTCATGCTGTATTTCTGCAGAAATACAATGCTGTCGGGAATGCTCTTTCCTGGCTTTGCTGCAGTTGAAGCACACTTAGTTTTCGGCATTACAGTACTTTTGCACTGGTGCCAAACCTCATGATGAATAACGTGTGTCAAACATGACAAATTAGTGCTCAATCCGGTATGAAAGTAACAAGGATCATATCTCAAAGCACTGCACTTCTCAATCTGATGAGCTGTCCCAGAAGAAACTAAAAATGCAAGGATGAAGTATTTATAGGTATAGCCTTAGCTGTGCAGAATATTAAAAATAGCATTTAGAAAGAATAGTCATGGAGAAATGGGGGTTGTAACAAAGGAGGAAACTGGATGCATTATTTAACAAAGAGTTTTCAAACATTCAAGCAGTGCTATCACAGAGTAACACTTGAAAATACGTTACTACCATTGCAAAACAGATTTCTATTCATTCCTCTTGCAATCTTATGAGTGTATACAGTATTTTATTCTGATTTTTCATACACTCAGTTGTATTGAGATACTGGTAAAAGGATCATAATTCAGAGAGAAATTATTATTCCTTAATTTCTGCTGTGTGGACCACTTTCTGGCATGTCTGAATCTAAGCTTCAGGGATACATTCTGTAAAAATACACTTTACAACAGGAAGGCCATACTTCAGGATTGGCATGTGAGTTACCTACCAATCAAAGCTACGTGATGACTGCTCACAGCAAGCACAGCTGGCCTCTTCAGTGCTGACTAATTCGTTAAGAAATGAAAACTTGAGGGAATGAGAAACAGGAACTTGTTGCTTTAGGCTGAAGATGTTTCATTAGGAACAAACACACTGCTTCTTCCCAACTGAAGAGAGCAACTTTTGCATCTATTGCATTGAATAAGAAAAATGTTTATCAAAACTCATTGTTGAACAGTTCTGTTTAAGCCAGGAAGAAAACAGGGCTGTTAATCTACCTGTTAAAAAGCATTCGTCACAAAAAAGTGTTCTACCGCTTAAACCAGTAATACAAGGGTACATAAATCCTGCTAAAGAGATGACACAAATGGAGATAGCATTCAGCCCAACTGTGGAAGCAGAACCCACTGGTGCTTCCAGTGGCAATCTTTTCAACGTCCTTCTGGTTCTTGCCTGCCCACTAGTTTAGTTTTGTTTTTTTTTCCTGCAAACAAAATAATTGACTAACCCTCCCCAAAAAAGCTGTATGGTGTATGAAGAGAAAATTATTCTACCTTAATTACAGCCATTTTCCAAGTTAGAGTTGCATAAGACACTAAAACTGCATTAGAACTTGCTGACAGAAAGATTTGTTCTAAGTTTACAAGCATCTATTGTGAAGTATACACTTACTTCAACAACATAACATTAGGCCACAGTAGGCATGCCCAGACATAATCAGATTTTCATTTCTTCCAAGAATATCACAGTCCAGTCCTTCCCATTTTCATAATATTAATGAGGTCATTAATTACATTCTTGGACCTCTAACAGTAAGCATCTCACCATTTTATTTTGCAAAATTCGGCCATGGTAAAAATTCAATTAAATTTGCACATAACTCTGGTATTAGATTTGCTCAAATTGTTTATTTTACATGATCTTTATCCAGGGTCCAGTGAGAAAGATCTCCACATACTTTCTTTCAGTTTATACTTTTTTTAAAAACTTCTTGAGCTTCCGTATTGATTAACTTACACTTTTATTCCTCTTTATTTCATCCCCAACACGAAATGAGAGTGATAATCTTCCAACTTCAGACTTTGTAGCAGCAGTTGATATAACTCAAGTGGACGGTATCACTTTACTTCCCAGCACTGGCTGAGGATGTTCAGAATGGGAGGCTTAGGGGGAGGTAATTTCTTACTTGAGACTCGGGTCGTGTAAGGACCTGCTTATTCAAATCAGGCCATTTCGTAATGGTCTTCAGTCTTAATTGAAACTGTCAAATAAGATTAGACTTCACATGTAGGCACAGAAGCAATACAGTGACCAGAACATTCGGTGAGCTAGAAGGTAGGGAATTTTTACATGAAAATACTCCTGCTGCTCTGAGGAAAATTTAATACTACTACTAAACAAACAGAAAACCAAACCCCCAAAACTTTTCACAATTGCGCTTTCAGAAAATAAACCTCAGAGTCTATTTTCACACTGCCAGAAGCAGTCTCTTCCATAAACTGGCCACATTGCTAAGAGGAAAGCAAGAATAAAATTGACTTAAGATTTTCATAGTTTTTTCTTGTCCTTTGAAAGACAGCATTTTTGGCATGTTGTTTGTATTGACAACATTTTCTGTGTGGAACATCTTAGGGTATTGGAGAGGCTTTTTGTTGAGTTATTGAATTTTTATTTTTTAAAAAACCAACTTATGTAATACCAAGGGTAGATCACATTTTCAGGGAAGATCAGAAACCATTGTCTTGTCACAGGAACTTTGAAGATCAGATTACTCTGTGTTTATGCAATGTTCTTTGTCTTCAGCAATTGCATTCCAGTAACTAACTTCTTTTTTTGAGTTACTGTAAGTACATCTGATTTAGACTTGTCACATTTTTTCCACCAGGCACTCTCTTCAACTCAGTCCAACTGTTCTTTCCCCACTGCAAGTAAGGCATCTGAGAAAAGGATGCAGTCAATAACGCTTCCTGTGAATCCAATCCAATCAGCCATGTTCATTGCTCTATTTGCAGATGTTACTTGACCTACCCTGTCAAGGCCTTTCCTCCCTCAGAGATTTCTATTAAAAAAAGACAAGACTTGCATCCTCCAAGATTTAATATTCGTAATTGATCCTTGAAGGAGTCCAAGGATCCTCCAAGGATCTCCATTGTTATCAACAACACCTAGACAAATGATCATGTATGAGGAAGAGTTTACAAATTTTACCAGTATTTTAAACTCTTATAGCATTTTAAGCTCCACGGGCACACTGTCCCATGTATTTCCTGATACAGGCTCTCAGAGAAACTGCTTAATTGCAACAAGAAACAGACAACAATTCTCACCCTGGTGCACTTCACTGAGATTGAAGATACACTGGCAGCTATAGTCAGTAAAAAAAAAGTAAGGCATTGAAAAATATTACAAGGTAAAGACAGAAAAATACTTCTGTTTTAGTTTTAAGCACAGCCCAAAAAGCAGCGTTTTCCACTTAGAAAAAATAGGAATCATGAATGAAGCAAAATACATTTGCATTTCAAGTGACAAACACAAACTTTAAAAAAATCAAAGTATTTTAATTACCAGTAATTGTGAGACATCCCATTGCTCATTTACTCTATATTGTACTAGCAGCTACTCTACAGTTGAAAGCCAGTTTAACATGTTCCCCAAGTTTTTGAGGGTACATTACCCTTATTCTGTAACTCCAGCAACATGAATACAACACTGTAAATAAAATCTTCAAAGGTACTATTTTGAAAGCCCTGTTCTGCCAGGCTGCACTATACAAATAAATTATAATCTGGAGTTACAGAGAGCTAGCACACTGGAAATGCTGCCTCATTCCACAGTTTATCCATTTACATTTATCCATTACACATTTAATTTCTTCGGCTACACAAGTACTTAAGTAAAACCAGTCATGTAATTATGTGATAAATAGTTTTAAGTTGCCTGTAGATTAAGCTATTGGAAATGCATTTTTGTAATAAATATGCAATCCCAGAAATACAACTCATTTAAAACTGCACTTACACTTAAGGATGTCTTTTCATCCAGATAAAAACAAATATATGTTCAAGAAGAAAACCAAATCTCTTATTAAATTGTTTGCAGAATTTATTAGGTCTCTTTTAATATACTCCATACTTTATCAAGCTAGTTGCATATAAAGTGATCTCCACCATATACATTACAATTTCTGTGCATCATCTAAAAAAAAAGTCACCAAAAAGTAATATTTTACAGGTTGCAGTTAACTTTTAATTAACCTAAAGGTGAATCCTTCTGTAATTTAAGACAATAACCTGCACATTGCGTCTAACTGCAATATTTAAATTATGTTTCACAGCAAGCTAAACCTGCATTTCAGGGAAAAAATGTCACTGTCATCTCAACTTCTGAACTTCTATGGTTTACTTCCTTAACACCGCAAAAAATTAGTGGTGTTCACTCCAAATAAGGAAGAAGCATACAATTCCCTAAAAACAAAGCCTGCTCAGAATACATATGCATTAAGAAAATTAGGAGACTCCTCCAGTAAAAGGAATTCACCCCAGTAAAAGGAATTCACCCCAATTTGTGAATGGAAAAAAAACCTTTTAAGTTTTTCTTGATTAATGCCTGGGGCTGCTCATAAAAAGCAGAACCACCAAAAAGTGAACTAGTATTGGATATGACTTAAAGCAAAGAAAATTAGAAAAAGATTATACCTGCAACAAGCATGTCCCAATTTAGAACAATCTTTTAGAGGGTTTCAAGCAGATAATTAACACATAGGTTTTCTGGTATCTTCATAGGATGCTCGTTTACTGGCCAGGCACATATATTGTAAATATATAAAGAATCCAGAGTGCTGAAGTTTATGGAGCACTTAGAGGATTTAATATAACAGAGGTGGGTAGGACACAGGAAAAATATTTAACAACTTGTATAAATATATTAAAATCTCAGCAAGAAATGTAGGAGCCCATGCACACAAGACAGTAAATTGAAAAAAAACATTTAAGACTTGACTTCTTTCAACAGCACTGCCACTTGAATTCTGGAAAGTCAACAATTTACAGTATCTTATAACCATCTTTCTCCACACAATCTAAATGTACTGAATCATACCAACATTACACAGCACATGAACAAGCAGCAGATGCATCAAGGGAATGGGAGCTATATGCATCATGTGGCCTGCCTAGTTAGAGGCAAACATCAGAAAAATTGTTTCTGACATAGGCAGAGATACAATCAATAGAGCTAACTGTATACCCGTCATTTTCAAGAGTTAATCCACAGTATGGGAAAGGGGAGCTTTAGGTAAAAATTATGCACCCAGTCTCAGAAATGACAGAAGCAGAGATTTATCTTTCAAAAACTGGGTCCATTCTGGACTGGCCTTGATGCACATGCAGTACATTTATTTTCAGAATGCAAGATTAATTGGGAATGTCTGCACTACTGTTTCGATTGCCGTATTTGTGATGAATGATCAGCAATACCACTCCTAAGAAGAAGCATATGGACCCAACAGTGATGTAAGCAATTCCCAAGAAGGGATTTTTTCCTCCCATCCATGAGATGGTGCTTAGGATCATCCTTTTTCGTCCATCAAAACTGTGTACAGGATAATCTGAAAAACATTTAGGAAAACAAGAAGCAAGTTTCCAAACCTAGCTTGAAGTGGGCACATGAAAGTTTTGGATCATTTCGCTCAGGTTCCAAATACAAACTGCTGCCTTTGGATCTGGAATTGCAAATATGAAACATTCAGCTGTTCTTTTTAGGCTAAAACTAATCTGGGCATTGGCAGCTACTTCAAGACAAAGGCCGTGTTAGGAGACATTAACCCTGAAGAAGAGTAAAATGCATGATTTTGTGGGTTTATGAAAGTAGCTTCAATAAAGTGAGGGAAATAGAAATTTCAGCCCTTGTGAATATTTTAGAAACAAAATTTTTGTTTATGTTCATTCAGTTTTACATGCACTCCCCACAGTTTTACAGCAAAGGGAAACACTGCAGTAGCTATATAAAAAGTATCATTAGGGGCTTTTGAATTCTAAGAGTTCAGTAACTATGACAACCCTCCTTCTCTAGTCTCCTGCATTTCTAATATTTAGTCTGCCCAAAAGAGAATGACAGACCTTCACCCGATCCACAGCTCTGTCATTCTTCTGACCTTCAGAGTCAATCTGCCCTGCATTACATACTGTCATTTAACCCTGAAGTTACAGTTTTAAATTCCTTGGCTACCTGCTACCTCTGTTCTTTCCTTTTTTCCTATGCTTTTCTCAATTCCTTTGCAGCACCCAAGCAATCTGATTTCCCAGTCTCTATGAAGGTATTAATGCTACAAAACTAGCACATTAGTGAAAGATGGTAACAGTCTATCGAGCTGTCAGTGCCAGTTTTCAACCACAGCTCAATACCATCTTTTTTTACAGATGGTAAGAAAAAAAACATTAATTCAATCTGAACTTGCAAATATATACTTGTGTAACCCAGCTAAGGCGTGCTTTCAAAGGATACTGTATGCAATATCCAAAGAGTATTTTCCAGCCTGTAAGGTAGGCTGTAAGTTATTCTTCCTTTCGATGAGACGATACAGCTTGCGAAATGTTGGCAGAGCAGCTGTGCGCATCCACACGATGAAGTCCTCATTGATAAAGCCATTGTTGTCAGGCTCTGAGTCCAGCATATACACTGGCTTGGGCCAGTTCACAGGTTTTGTTGTGCCTAGGATTAAACAAAAATAATAAAGTACTTCAAATATAGGGCTGAGTAACACACTTGGCTCATCAAAATTCATTCTAATATCACAAAAATACATATTACCTTCTAAACAGTGTTAACAGACAGGCTGACCCACTACTATTGCAGCACATTGGGCTGTTTAAGAACTTTTTATTTTGCAGTTTAAATAGTTTAAGTTCTATAAATAAATAACATAATTCATGAGAGCTCTGTCCATTTGTCTAAAGTATTCATGTAGGTAGGAAGTCTTGTCTCAAAGCACTGCTTGGTGAGATAGTTGTCCATTATGACGATAAACTCTACCTAGTGAGCAGAGGACCTAAGAACCAATTTACTAGTGTAAACATCATTTCAGATTATGTACATATGCTTGTGCTAATGCTATTGGAAATTCAATTCCACATTGTATTAAGGTAAGGTATCTGCTTTTCCAAGGGTAGCCATCACACTGACATGTAATGTGGCTATGACTAAGCAAGAAACCCACGTCAGGTTAAACCTGAAGTTATTATATACCTTGCATAAACACACATGCTCTAAGAGCCTTAAGAAGACTTTTGAGACACAGCAGCCAAAGGAAACTTTCATTTGCCAAACTGTATATGAGACACATCAATCACTATTAATTAAAAAAAAAAAAAATCAGCTTTTTTAGAGAAGAGAACAACCTAACCATAGAAACATTTAAATGAAAACACCACATGAAGAGTTTCATTTAACAACTGCAAGATTTCTTTTTAAGTTAAATCCACGCACGATAGAACTTGTACTGGTCTTGACTGGAATACTACTAGATTTCTTCACAGCAGCTGGTATAGGACAATGTTTTGGATTTGTGCTGGACACAGTTTTGCTAAACAGTGATATTTTTGTTATTGCTAAGCAGTATTTGCCAGAATCAAGACCTCTGCTGCTCCTCACCTCATCCCACCAGTGAGGAGACTGGGGGTCCAGGAGAGATCAGGAGGGAACACAGATGGGGTAGCAGTTCCCAGCTGACCAAAGGGATATCCCCCTACCATATCACATCAGACTCACCAAAGACAAGGGCAGGCAGAGGTAGGCAGGGCCTGCTTCAGCTCGAGGACTCAGATGGTGGTGAGCAATTCTTACTTGTTTTTCTTGGGGTTTATTTTTATATCTCTTTTTGTTGTGTTTTTGGTTTGGTTGTTTGTTTCTAATTACTAAACTGTCTTTATCTCAACCTATGTGCCTTCTCACTTTCACCCTTTCGATTCTTCCCTCCCTCCCACTGAGCACGGGCATGGTTAGTGAGACATTGTGATGCTTAGGTGCCAACTGGGGCTAAACCCCAGGAGCGTATGTTACACGTTTTTTAGTATT
>VYZQ01044515.1:0-14463 GCA_013400655.1 Mystacornis crossleyi
TAGCCTAGGACACTAGTGAAACTTAGAGAATATTCACTTACTCGCTAAAGTGAAAAATCAATCTTCAAGACGAACAGTATCTGTGAATTTAGTTTGCAAACTGTTGTTGCTTCAGTGTCATTTACTTTAATACATACAGAAACAAGATTGGTTTTTTCTTTGAGCTATGTGTTCCTAAAGAGGCCACTTAGAGATTTTCTGATCTGAAAAAGCCTTGATTTTGAGAAAAAACCCCAATGAGCATACCAAATGAAGATCCCATGGCTTAAAAAAAAAAAAAAAAAAAAAAAAAACAAGGCAAAATCATGATATGTAACAAGAGCTTGTTATCCCTTTTGTTTACAAGAATGTCCCATGACATTCTTCTCTGCTGTAAAGATTATTCCTGCTTATTTCAGTTTTGCTTACTACATCAACTTTCTTTTCTTCTGTAGGAGAAGAGTTAGAATATGAATATGATGATCGTGGGCATAACAGCTGGCTATGCAGGATCAAGTATGTACCTCTCCATTCCTTGGGTACATGGAAGCTGACTGTTGAATTTGCAAACCAAAGCTGAAGGAATTACTTGTTGTGTCATACTTGACAAGGAAGCCAGCTAGAATTAGACCTAAGCCCTGATACTGAGAAAAAAGTGCAAGGATCAGTGCCTAGTTCAGTGTCTGCACTCCTTTTTGTTCTGACAGGATTTGGTTTTCCTAAGGGATGAAAATCAGGAAAGCAAGACTCTAGGTTCTTTCAGCTCCCGTTGTTTTGAGCAATATGTGAAATTGAAATGCAAGAGAAGAAACTAGGAAACAGTCTCTTTCTGTTCCTCTATGGTATAAGACAGTTTTTGATGGGTTCCTGTTAGAGGCCACTAATGTCATTCTTTTACAAGACAAGAGAAGGTGAGGTGGAAATTAAACCAGCAAGTCTCAACATGGTAATGATTGTACTGCTTAAAAGTCCTTTGCTTCAGCATGGAAACTATTTGTTACTCATGTTGTATGGATACAAGATACCAGTACTTAAAATGATTCAGGGATTGACATTTAACCTTTTAACTTCCTGTATTTCCAGTGGAATAAATAGAGGGAAAATTATTGTTTGGACTAGTGAAACACAAATTTACTTGCATGATTAGAAAATCATGCTTGTGTTTTCTTGGTTCTGTATGAAATGAAAAGTGGAAATATTGAACACAAAAAAAGATTAAAATGAAATGGGAGGAACAATGCCATTGTAAAATACCTGAGTAGCATCTCTGAAAAGCTGTTTGTGTCTGAGCTGTTCTCTGGTCCTTCACACTGAACAGGTTGCCTGTGGATGATGCATCAGGGAAGCAGCTGGTGGCAGAGGTTCTCCATTCAGGAAAAAAGAAGGAAGCAATGATACAGTGTGCGCTGGAAGCTTGCAGGCTGCTCGATGCTCGAGGAGTACTGAGGCAAGAAGCAGGTGGGTCACTGTGATCATTCTAAATGCCATAAATTAGGGATTTGAGATTGCTATCTTGAATTTTCTTTATTGCTGAGTGGTATGCAAATAATTTTGTTTCTTGCCTTGTCCCATGCCTTTCTCAGTATCCCGAAAAAGGAAATCAAAGAACTGGGAAGATGAGGATTTTTATGACAGTGATGATGACACCTTCCTCGATCGAACTGGTGCTGTGGAAAAGAAACGACTGAACAGAATGAGGAAAGCTGGTAAAATAGAAGAAAAACCAGAGACTTATGACTCCCTGGTAAGAATAATTATTATGACATGCCGAGGTTACTCTCTCATGCCTGTATTATATTATGAATAAGAAGAAGTCTTAGTGGATCATGGCAGTGGGTGAATGAAATGCCAGAACAAGATACTTTTAAATTAGTTTTAAATCATCGGAAAATAATTCCAAGGTTTTAAGTCCACAGGACACATCCCAAAGAAATATCTCATTCTGCTTCAAAGAATAAGAATCCTGGATTGACAGGAGTATGACAACTATTAAGTCCTACAAAGATGGATGTGAGGGATAGGAGGGGTTGGAGGGTGCAGTGGTGGTATAACACTGCTGCAGAAGAATTATGCATACTTTCATGTTTCAGAAACTGTGTAAATCATTTTCTGTGTCAAGGAATTAATAAGTTGTTTAGGAACAATCTAGACTTCTAATTTTTTTCAGCCCAGGAAGTCCTGTTTGAAGCTCAGAAGTAGAAAAGTGGAAGTGATTTGATGGGATACTTGAGTAACTGTTAAAATGAGATTTTAACAAGATAAAGTCTTCTAATGATGTTGTTCTCTTATAGGTCACAAAGCTAAAAGAAGCAGAAAATGAGCTTTCTGAGATAACAGAGAAGCTGAAGGTTTCAGGGAAAGGTAAGGTGTGAAGTTTATTTGATCATAGTGCCTTCCATAAAGCAAAATACAGAGCTGAAAGTTACCTTAGAGATTTCTCTTTTCAAAGGTTTGTGGTTTGGGGTGTTTTTTTTTAATGTCCACTTTTCACAAAGGGCTAGGGAGGTTTGCAGGTCGCTGAGTTAGCTTGAGAGAATTCTTACAGTCTTCTTCCAATAGTTTATTTACTCTGTTTGTAGTCACTTGCTAATGAATGCAGCTTTTTCCAAAGCAAGCAACATCTAAGTTAAAGTAAGGTGACAAGTGTACAAGCTCCTGGAGTTCTAAGAGGGTGAGTATTATTACTGTTTATCTGCCCATATTGCTGAAAGTGACCCAATTCGAGGAATGCTGGTTTTTTCACTCCATTAAAAAACATAAGGGAAGAGGAAAAACTGTCAGAAAAGGTATTATATTAAGTACAGAATCATTCAGTATTGGATGGGAATTCCCCAGGATAAAACAATTATAGCAAATGCTGCATCGATCAGCTGCTTTGTTTGGGTGTTTTCTGGCTCCTTGGGGTTTCTCTTATTTGAATGCTTTAGGTTAATCACAGGCGTTGAGAAAGCCAGGAGCAGGGTTATTGACCATGGAACATTCATGAGCTATCCAGCAAAGCTGCTGCATTACATACAGTTCTGAAACCTCAATGCACTTTTGTTTGCTCTAAATGATTATTTGGAGCCTAAAGACAAGAGTGTAGAGACACCAGTGAGTGAATGACAGGCTAAATTGCTACACCTCTTACCAAGCACTTGGAGAAATCAAGTAGTTGTCTAAAAAAATCTCAGTTGAAATTCACAAATTGTTCCCTGGGGTTCTTCAGAACTAATTACTGATGGACTGACTTGGTATCTCTCATTCACTGATGCTGCTGAGTGCAGATCAAATATATGGAGCTCTTCTTCAATCTCATCTTTGGTTGCCTGTTCAGGAAAAGATATCAGTGAGTTGATGGTGCAGTAAATAGCCCTGTAGCTTCTTGTCACTGGGATATGAAGTATAATAGACATGATTGATTCACCTCCTAGTAATGTCAGATTTTACTTCAGTAGTGCAGAAAACTGCTGCAACAGATCAGGAATGCTGACTGTAACCTTGCAAACCCAACTAGCTGGTACAGGCCCTGTTGGTGGAAGCGAGCAGAGAATCCGATGTGCAGGAAGGGGCGATCCGACTCCCTCAGCATCACTCGCTGGCTGAAGCACTTACACTGCTCTGCAGTACAGCAGCAAGCTCTGGATTTGATTGTGGAGCTTTAATTGTTCTGAATAATATGACTACTCACTAAACCACACCTTTGATGTTTAAATCGAATTATTCTGCTCAGCTCCTGCCTGCAAGGAGGTTCAGACTGATTGTTAACAATACCTTTTCAGTGTTGGTTTTTGTCTTGGTTCATATAAATAGTTGTGATGAAAAACGAGTATTTCTATCAGAATTTCTTTTATGACATGTTTTGTCACCATTTATGCTTGCATGGAGGTGGATACTACAACTGTTTCTTTTCTTTTGAAGCCTATTAATTCTGTATATCTTTGAACAGTTGCTGTTATGGCTTTCATGTATTTTCAAATCATAAACTGTTTTGTTTCACATCAGAAATATCCTTTTCAATTGAATCCATTTATAAGCATGAGTCTTATTAGACTTTCCTCTAATTATTTAAGTCTTGTAAAAATGCTCAAATGTTTGTATTCTTTGGAATAACTTAGTCTGTTTTATTTTTATGAATTTAAAATTTTAAGTCCTACTTAATTAGCTCAAGCTGAACTGAAAATAACTTGATGAAATAATTACGCTTGTGCATATGTACAAAAACACTTATAAGGCTGAAAATACATATTGGATTTGCCATTTTTCATTTAATATTAAAAGGCAGAAAACTATCTGTCAAAAGACTTGTTAAAATTCTGGCAAGAGCATTCCTCTTTGTTTGCCTCCAGGTTATTTTTGAATACCAAATCACAACTTCTGAAGCACTGTTCAAGCCAAAGAAAGGCATTTTTCTGGATCTTTTTGTTTGGTTATTTTAAATTCAGGTGTTAGAAGTCTGTATTTATTTTTCTTAGTCATTATAGATTTAATTTTACCTCCTGAGTTTTATTTTAATTAGTCAAATATGCATAATATTATTAATATTTTGAAATTAGGTGGAGTAGAAAGACTGTCATTACTCCTTTTCAAATTCAAAGCAGTTTTCTTGCAGAAAATCTAGTCACAACAAAGATAAGTTCTGTGTGATTGGCCTAAGGTATTAAATGGCTTTTGTATGCACCTTTTCCAGGGTAGAAGGCAGCGTTGAACTTTGCATTTGATTTTGAACTTTGCAAATGTTATGACACAAGCACTCCAGGAAAGTCAAAATCGGATTCCCTATGCAGTGGTGTAGGTTTTCTTGTGGCTGGGATTAGTTTAGTTTGTGACTACAAAAACCCCCCTAAGCCATCTTCTTAGGGTGAGCAGATCTAGAAGTGAGATGAACAACCAGGAATGGTGCTCACAAAGAAACATTCAGTTTTAAGAGAGGCTTTGTTAGGTAAGTGAATTAAAGTTTCCTTTCAGGCTTTTTTTTAGGAGAAATGCTTTCATCTTTCCAGGCCTAACAACCTCCATTATTTCACTATTCAACTGAAACTCACAGAGAGGATAGTTGTACTATGTACCTTATTCTCTAAAGGCAGGACCTGATGATTACAGTTCTTACCTCCCCACCATAACACTGTATATCTCCCCTTTATCTTGCATAGCCCAGTCGCATCCAGCAGCTCAAGATTCCTTGGATGAATTCATGACCGAAATAAAATCAGGATGCACCTTAGACAGCGTGGCACGAAAGAAACTTCACCTGCGGTCGTTTGAACTGAAGAAAGAGCAGCAGAGACTGAAAGGGTTAATAAAGCTTGTCAAGCCTGCAGAACTGCCTGAGCTGAAGCCCCAGTAAGTCTTGGTGAAAACATAAAACAATTACTTCTCCTTTATTGTTATCCATGGGAAGCTGTGCAAGCCCAATAAATAGACAGCTTTCCAGTCACAAAACCACGACAGCCTTCCAGACTACCTGGCTCGTCTCTTTAAGGAGCTGCTGTGCCTCTGGGCCATTGCAGCATCTGTGGCTGAGGGAAATGCACAACACTGGAGTAAGACCAGCCCAAGCTGGCAGGATCACGCAGGTGAGGGACTGGAAGCACAGTGTTAGCTTCTTTAATTTTTTTCCCATGTGCATCCAAAAGGAACTGAAGAATTTTGCAGATACTATGTTCAACATGAAACCTGCTTTCACTGTGAAATGTACTGGGAAGTCAAATGCAGTGGCTGTTCAACTACTGCCTAGCAGCACCACTGCACTTTGAGAGGGTGTGCTAGGTTCATCGTTTGCTAGTGGCAGCTTGATTAGAGGTTAATTACTTAATTGATTTAAATAAGGGTTTGATCTCCAAGTGTGTTTTTATATATAAATATGTATGTATGCAGTTGAATTTAGGGGAGTCTATGTGATACAGAGGTTTTTTTTCCTTGTTTGTTTATTTTTGCTTCCTGTTATGGCACATGTCTGAATCCTACAACATATATGTAGGTTGGAGGAGTCATCTCGTGCAGCTTCCTCTTTGGATGCTGCAGGTGGGAGAGAAATAAAAAGATTTTTTATATATACACTTCTCATAGGCAGACTTTGTGTGTGTGTGTGTGTTTATATATATAAGATTGTTTGATGCTTTGTATACTGTTTTCCTTTGTGTCTAATTTTTATTAGGGGTGGGAGTTACAGTCTGAATGCAGAGAACAAGCCTAAAAAGATGAACCTGCCTCTTTTCGGTGCAATGAAAGGGGGGAGCAAATTCAAACTGAAAACTGGAAGCCTAGGGGTAAGCTGGACTTGTAAGTGTTGCGAGTCAGTGGCTGTTTGTGGGACACCTTTTCAGGCTGTGGAGGCTGTGGGTGGCAACTGGGTCTTCTCACATGCATGGAAACAGCATGGAGGTACAGCCTGTGGCCGGGGAAGGTGCACGGACAACGAGCAGGGGCTGTTGTTGGCAGCAGCTGCCATGCTGTGTCCTTGCACAGCCGCTGTCCTGGGGCCCAGCTGTGGTCAAACGGCAGTGGCTCAGTAGAGGCAGTCTGAGGACATCAGGCTGAAACAGTGCTCTGCCTCAGCAGCTGGTCCTTTTCTTGTTCTTCTCTGTCCTGATAGCCAGGATCATATCCACGATTGATTCAGTTTGCAGTGGCCCTCTCAAGAAAAGACTGCACTTCTTGTTTATGGACTGGATGTATTTTTTCATCCTCCGTCTCTACTAATAACTTTTCCTTAAAACCTAACTATTTGTCATCCTGAGAGTGTTTCCTTACCAGCTGTCTGACAGTAGTGTGTGTGCTTTCTCCTGTAATGAGTATCTGTGGCAGCTGCCTCTTTCTCGGCACTGATGCACAAGTCTGTGTCTTGCAGAAGTTGCCTGTTAAGCGTCCAGACATCCCTGAAAGCTTGTTAAAAACAAAAGATGATGGACCGGAGGAGGAGGAGGAGGAGGAAGAGGAAGAAATGGAAGAGCAGCAAGAAGCAGATGCAGTAAACAGGAGAGTATCAAACCTGGAAATGAAAATGACAACAGAGAAAGAAACAGGAAAAGAAACTCATGCTCCTGATGGCTCTCCTTGCAATAACAAGAATCTAGAATCCCTTCAGGATGGTAAACCGTTGTTTCTGATTTTTTCAGTAATGAAGATGAGTCTGTTACTGCTGAATTTTTAAGAGCTATGTGGATCAAATGTTTGAGTCACAGGTTCTCCAGCTTAATTCTTTTCCATAGTTTTTTTGCCATGAGTCCAGAGTCTGTGTGGCAGCAGCTGAGTTTCACATGGTTCTAGTTGAAACTCTGCTTGGCAGTCAGTTTTTCATGCTTTTTGGTAAAAAAGAATAAATCTCCTGGATGTCAGAAAGTCCTATTTTGATAAGCCCTGTTTCCATTAAATTGATTGTTCAAATGAAAACAACTGCAATGTTTTGCTGGCAGTAAAAGTGACATAATAAGAAAACAAATGTCTGTGCAAACCTTCAGATCCATTTGTAAGGAGGTAAAACAATTTCAAAAGTGGTAATAGAAAGGTATCTTTGAGGTGTCTCCAATCCCTCCTTATCTGTATCAGCCTGATGCATTTGAAAACTCAGTAATGATGTTTCTCAGTGAACAACATGTTTGATAGCAGAAAGGTACTTCTAGCTTTTTGGCTTAATGCTGGGTGGGTTGCTGTTGAAAAGTGTTTTAACAGATCACAGAATTTTCTTTATTGTATTGCAATGGACTTGGTGCATGAAATAATTTGGAAGACTTTTGAAAGTTCTTCCTGAGACAAATGTAGCAAAGAGTTCCCTTCTGTACTTGGTCTCAGGGATGCACTCTGCTCATCAGAGTTACTGCAGTGCCCACCGAGCTCTTTCTTTTTTCTTTTACAGGGGTTGATTTTCTGCCTGAGCCAAAGGTACTGAGGAATGAATCTCAGGTGGGACCCTCGCAAAAGAAATCCCAAGGTGAACAGTACAATACAGACTATTTTGTAATACCATGTGGGTTTAGAAACTGACTGAAGGACTTACTATCTAATGTGGGTCAAAAGAAACTGAGCCTAATCTAGAGCCTAAAGAATCTAGAATTGAACTGAAAGATTGTGTTTTGCTTGGGAAGTGGTATGGTAAAGACAAGTCACTTCCACTATATTACAGTTCTTGCTTTTCATAGTCATTAATTGCTTTGAGAGCCTTTGTTTTAAAAAAATAGCATGAGAAGAATTAATTTAGGAGAATATGATGATGCTTTTTCTTCCCTTATTCTCTTCCACTAGCTCTTAGCACTACAGAAGGACAAACCTTTTATAAAGTGACAAGTGCTACATTAAGGAATAATCTGCTAGTGACTTAGATGATGCCTCTGCATGTATGCACAAAAATCAGATCTTCAAAATGAAGAATGTTGGGTGTACATGGAGGAGATTTTTATGACCTTTCTCTTTTTCCATAACTCAGTCTCCTAAGAATCTATCCTCATCATCTCACCCATAGACTTAAGCCATGAGAGGATCAGTATTTCACAGACTAGGTGGAAGAAAACCAAAGAATTCTTCTCACCCATCAACTCTGAAGTTTGGTGTTTGTTTTTTTTTTTTTTCCCAAAGCAAATTGGTCCTGCACATTTCCTGCTCCTTCCTTTCTAAATCAATCACTGCAGTAATTACAAATAGTGTCTTTTAGAAAATAAACATCTGCCATTAACTGAAGTTAATGTTACAGAATCACTAGTAGAGGATCTTATTAAACTGCATTCAGTTACATGACTGACAGTGTATTTAACATAAGTTAAATCTAGGAAACACAGTAAGATGTGCAGCAGTATCAAGTATGAATTGTGGTGCAGTGAGATATCTTGGATTTCCTTATGGATGTATTAATTTTTATGTGAACTTCCTGTAAGTCTATTTCTGTAAACTGGTCATTTGTGCTGTGTCATTAAAAAAATCTGCTTTCTTCCCAGCATCCAAGGTAGTAAATAAGGAACCTGAAGAGACATCTGAGAAAGTTCAGAAAATCAATAGCTCAAGCAAGGTCAGTTATGACACTACGACTCCTACAGCTTAAGAGAAAGTCATTTCTAGGCTCTCTTTTTAGTGAAATAATTACAATTTGATGGAGTCTAACTTGGTGATAGTACTGCTTCTCTGCTTGACTAAGACCCAAATGTAGAACTATATTCTGCCCCTGAACACAGATTCTGGAGTCTCTAGTGAAAAGGTAAAGCACAGCATTTCAGACATGCTAAAGGCTCTCTGTTCAATCACAAAAGTTATTTTTTTCACCTTTTCGCTTGGCAGTTTCTTAATTGCTGCTTCTCCTGTATGGGAGCACCTATGTGCTCCCCAGGCTTTGAAATGTCAATGCAAAGTTTTCCTTTGAGAGTAGCCTGGGAAATACATATTGGCTGACACAGAACACTGTGTACTAATGCTGCAGTTAGTCTGTATCAAACCCCATCCTTCTCTGTAAGATGTGAAGAGAGACGACTCTAAGAGATTAATGTCTTTTGCAACCAAGTTACCACTGAATTTGAATGGATGTACCAGATAATGTTTCTCCTGTGCATAAGATTTGTATTAAAATGGAAAGTATGTGAGCTTTGCACGATTTGGGACTCAGTCAGTTGTTGCCTTCCTGGAGCTGGAAAGGATCTTCTCTGACAGCCTAGTGATTACTGTGAGGCTCTTCCCTTTAGAGGGCATCCCACCCTTCTGCTGACTGCCATCAGAGATGACTCTGCTTGGTGGACCATGAGTTTTGACCACTGGGAAAGTTTCTTTGTGGGGACCATCTAATTTCAGCCCTGCAGCACTTACTCAGTTCCCTGCATCCTGTGTATGCTGACTGCTGCCTTGTTAGTCCTGGCAGAAGACCCAGGAACTGGGTAGGCACAGTCCTCAGAACTGTCTTTTGTTGCTGACCTTGCTAAAGATGTTAAAGAAATCAAGAGTATATTTATAGTGGTAAAGCCCAAGTTTTACCACTTTCATGAATATGGGAGGACAAGGCAGTTTTTCATGCTGAGGCAGTCAAGTCAGCACCTCTCATCAGCAGAGAGTTTGCTCTAACACTGAGCATTCTCCAAATGCCAGATGGCTTAGATGTATTCTTTCTCCCATCACAAATCACTTTTTCCACATGCTGTCTCTGCCTTTGGGCTCAGATCTTGCATGGAAAGTATCAACCAGAAGTCAGCTTTTTCTTTTTTTGTAATATTTCAATAACTTTGAATCATGTAAAAATGGAAAAACAATTTTCAAGTGATTGTTCACAGCCATATTTAAAAGCTGTACAACTGTGCAGTCTAATGTTTTGGAAAACATGAGTCTTCTAAAAAAGCTGTTTTAGATGTTAATTTGGAGAAGGATAGTTTTTGAGGGAATGAAAATTTGCTTCAAATGCATAACTTGAGACTCTAATGATGCTACAGAGTAATGCAAATCAGTGCTGAGTAAGTTGGCATTATTTTGAGCTCTTAAGTCTTGCACTCTACCGTTGTATGATTTTTTTACCTGCAGTTGTTGAAAACAGAAGTTGTTGAGAAATGGTGCTGATGTGGCAAAACTTAAAAATCTAGGGACAAAAAGATACTTCTGTGTCAACAACTGCATTGCAAGTGACCTGTTTTGGTTTGCTTTAACATTTCAAGATGCCAGTGAGACCTGAAAAAAATGAGCGTTCTTTTCTTTTTGAAAACTAAGTTATACTTATATAACAGCTGAACTTTTATAAACTTCAGTTTGAAAGTCACCTTAAACCCAGAGTTTTCAGTGGCATTGTGCATTGAAATCAGTAAAGCACTAATTGAAAATCCTGCTCTAAAGCTTCTCCCTGCATAAAGAAATCCTGTGTGAAATGGCATCACCAAACACTAGGTTTATACCATCCAGAAGCGGACAGGTTCTGTTTGGAGGGGGAAATCGGCTGGATGACCTCCAGAGGTCCCCTCTAACCAGCATTTCTGTTAGTCTGTGACTCTAATGGAAATGAACTGGATCTGTTTGAGGCTTTGATCTTTCTTCTGTATTACTGTTTTCATCCTGACTCTTGTAGAAATAACCTTCACCTCTCAGTATTTGTCTCTGAATTAGTGAGAGGTTTAGTGGCTGTGACACACTGGTGGAGGGGTGCAGCACCTTAAAAAGTCTTTAATCTCTTTGCAGGTCCAACAACCCTTTTTTTCCTCACAGTACCCAGATGATGACCCAGACTACTGCATATGGATTCCTCCTGCAGGTATCAACCGTTTCCCTACTGGTTGTAGTGTCATAACTGAGGAATCTTCCTAATAAGTTGCCAGGATGTCCTTGTAAGCCCTTGAGAAAAAGCTAATTCAGGAATACTTTACCCAGAACCTGATGTTTTGTGGCGTTATGCCCCACGTTTGTTGTATGGCCATGCAAGTCCTGCAGTGAAATACAGACCATATCTGTAGTAGCTTCATGGCAATGGAGAGATACACCTGAAGTTTGTTTTTCAGTTTTGTAGCACCTCAGAGAGCTAATTGCATTCACACATGGTGGGATGATGATCTAGTTGAAAGACAAGTTCAATCTTTCCCTAGGGATAAATGCTGCAGCAATGTTAGTATTCTCAGTTTTCACAGAAGTCTGTGAAATCCAAAATGCTTCTTTGCAGTTTTTTTGCAAAAATCATTGGAATACAAACACCGGGTCAGCTGTTTTGGATAAAAGTCTTGATAATGTTTCGGTCAAGGCACTGAATAATTGATGCACCCATCCAACATATGTTAAACTTGAATAATTCTTTATCTTTAGTTCCAGGGTGTTTTTAGCTAGGCAAAGTTATTCTTAAACAGGGTAATGAATGTTCAGTTCCTCTAAAATAGAAAACTCATTTTCATGCATTGAGGTTTTCAGAGTAAGTTCAAAGCTTAGCCTTCACTTCATAGATTCATTACTATAATTTTTGTAAGGCTGTTGCAAGGTTATAGAAATAAGAATAAATTTCACTGAAGAAAACTGTAATTTTGTGAATCATGCTTCAATGAAAAGACTGCACATCTCTGGCATATGAATCCACAGGAACAGAATACTGGATTCAGGTCTGATCTGGAATAGTTAAGCAAGCTGTGTCCTTAAGAGGGAGTCAAACGTTCCTTCTAAGCTGGCATTATAAGGACTCCAGAAAAAAACCCCAAACAAAACAGCCACAAAACCAGGAGTACCTGATGTAATCTTAACACTGTTGGTAAAATTGAAATGAACTGTAAGTGTAAATCAAAAGACACATTGCAATATGCAGCCTGACTTTTTATCCTCTGTGCTTGTATGCCTGGTGTTACCTAGAGACTGTTTCATACAGGGATACGCATTTCTCTTAAATGAAGGGTAAAAGGAATAATGCAACTCTTCCTCTTTGTCCATTAGGTCAGAGTGGTGATGGCAAGACTCATCTCAATGAAAAATATGGCTACTAAGCTTCCAGTGCCCCAGAGAACATCTGAGGCTCGAAGGACTGCTCTGTTCTGGACTCTTAACTACACGTTAAGTGAGGGATAAGAGACTCGGGTTTTCAGATGCTGTTTCAAATTCAAGGGCATCAGCAGCTGCTCTGGCTCTTAGCTCTCCCTGTGTGTCCTCTGTTTGTCTTCCAGATACCTTTTTAAAGTAAAAGCCCATACATTTTTCTGCCTCTTCTTCCACTTTTAGCCCTTTTGTTGTTTTTTTTTTTTTAATTTGGCTTGAAACTGTAGGCTCATTTTTCCTTTTGTAAATAAAAGTAGACAAAAATATTAAAAGAATACACATCTGTATACTCACAGGCTTGAATAAATTTATTCATGTTGCGTTTATGCAATTAAAATAAGAAACACTATGGTTTGTTTCTGTGGCTGCTGTTTGAAAATACTGTCATGGTAACAAGCTAAAACTTCAGGGTTCTTTTGTTTTCCTTTCCTATGGAAAAAAGAAAAACTTGTTTTGAACAGGAAATTGTTTTCATTTCTCCCTCGTGCAGTTGTTGGAATACCTGGGATGGAGGGGACAGGAAGTGGTGAGTGTACAATGTTATAAAGGTCCAGAAATACCAAAGAACTGAAGAGACTGGCACTGCTTATCTTGAGTCAGGGGGTGACAGAAGAAACTGATGGAAGGATATGCTGGAAGAGCCTGTAATGAAGCCTGTTCTTCTCATGTCACAAAATGAGCGAACTGATCTTAGTGCAGTTCAAGGCATGCCTGCTCTAAATTTATCACTAATATAGTTTTGAATGTCTGTGTGATTAGGCTATAAAATTCTTTACCATCAGAAATTGTTAGAGACACGAATGAAGTCAGGTTCAAAGAGCAAACAGGCATCTTTATAGAGAGAGGTGACAAGTGTTTCTTGGAAGCTCCTAATGTTTTCCCTGTACCACAGGGTCCATCGGTGCAGGCAGATCTCTCCCACCTCAGCAAGGGCAACCTCCTCATGGCAGTGTGAATGGAAGTAATCGAACAAAAGCAAAGGGCAAGTCCATGTCCCCCAACCTTCTGAGCCTGCACATCAAGTCCTCTTTGGGGTGGCGGGGAGTTGAAGAGAGCAAGGGAGTCTGAGCAAACTGGAGTGGGCCCCTGGGCTATGGAGTCCTACAAGGAGGCCAGCAAGGGACTGCCAGGACCCTGGGAGCACTGCCAGACCTGCCTGTCCCTGCCCAGCCCCTCTGGGCTCTCAAAGAAAAATGAATTTTTTCTGTTTGTTGCACTTCAAGTCCAGCTTTGAACTGTTAAGCAGCACTTGGGACCTGTAGCCTCCGGCTCAGTAACGTGGCCATCACTCAGCAGCTCACCTCAATAGTCTTTGTCTGGGAGGATCCCCTGGCTGACTCAGGATTGTCCCAGAGCCTGTGCTGTGGTAAAGGCATGGTCATGCAGGATGGCTGAGGGTTTAAATGGCTGTAGGCACAACCACTGAGAGGCATGGAAAACTGTAGAAATGGCAGTCTTGCAAATCAAGGACACGCAGTGTTCGGTGTGCTTCCACCAGGCAATGGCTGCATCCTCATGGACAAATCACGGGAGGGCACGTCAGAAGCTGGGGTGAAGGGATAACCATACAACTCCTTACTTAACAGCCTCAAGCTACAAAACAGCATCTTTCTGCCTGTAATCTTCAGCATATGTAGCAGGGTTTTGTCTGCACCTGCACACCAGGCTGGGCAGCCTAAAGCTTCCTGCTTCTGGCAGAGGCATATCTTCATGTAATCCAAGGAAAGGCTGCTGCCCCTCTATTCAAAATGCCAGCCCTCATAGGTTTCACAGCTCTAGCCATTCCCCAGAGCCTTGTTCAGTTCCAGGATATACCAGGCAACTGCAAGAGACTTCTATTCATCAGCAGCAGGCCTGGCAGGTTTCAGATAGGGAAAATAATAGTTTTCCATTTATGCTCATGAGAGAAGCACTAGGGAAAAGAGCCCATGTAAGCACACCTTTATTTTTACCAGTCTAAAGTAGGTGGTCAGTGTATCTTTCCATCAGGGGCTGCTTTGTAGTACAGACAAATGGCACTGACCTGCTGCCACAAACCACATCTCTGGG
>VYZQ01044515.1:14549-25827 GCA_013400655.1 Mystacornis crossleyi
CCTCATAGGTTTCACAGCTCTAGCCATTCCCCAGAGCCTTGTTCAGTTCCAGGATATACCAGGCAACTGCAAGAGACTTCTATTCATCAGCAGCAGGCCTGGCAGGTTTCAGACAGGGAAAATAATAGTTTTCCATTTATGCTCATGAGAAGCACTAGGGAAAAGAGCCCATGTAAGCACACCTTTATTTTTACCAGTCTAAAGCAGGTGGTCAGTGTGTCTTTCCATCAGGGGCTGCTTTGTAGTACAGACAAATGGCACTGACCTGCTGCCACAAACCACATCTCTGGGGATACGGATCTGGACAGTTTGGTCCTGGCTAAGACCACGAGCTCCCCATCTGTTTCTTTTCATAGCAGCTCGCTTGTGCTCCCATCTGGATCTGATGGTAAACCCTGCATTTGTTAGGCCATCCGTCTTTTCGTTTCATTGTGTAACATGAACACCCAAAGGTCGTCCCTGCTGGATGGTTCCAGTCATTTTCATGGTGGCATTCAACAAAACCATGGAAAAAGCACCCATTATATTTGGAAGTTGTTGTCCTCCCATCGATGATCGCTTTGCGACCCCAGAAGCAGTTTCTCACTTGATACCCAACAGCTGACAGGTTTGAACATTCTCCTTTTGGGCCAGGTATGTATGTCATTCGTCAAATACCTTTTTCCTCCAATAAGAGCTGTAAAGCAGTACATGGACATGGGAGTAGAGGTCGCCATATTACACAGAAAGGGATCTACTCCGCAATAAAGCTTCACCTTTTCATCTCTTTCTCATCCACTCTGTGACAGGCCATCACCATAATCTTATCTCTGTATGATCTGCAGGCTTCCCTCCAAATTTTTACTTCTTGCTGGCAATAGGTAGCTCAGTTCTTCCTGCAAGTCAGAGGTCTCCTGATGGTCTGTGTGCATGTTAAGAGTTGCCTTTTTTTTCCTTAAGCACCACACTGTGCGCCCTATAATAATCCTCCTGTGTAAGAGGGCCTATGTAACTGATTTTAAACAGTGTTGAAAAAACAGAGGAAGTAACTTTTTCAGCCCTTGATACCCACAACTTAGGGAAGACTGCTTAGTTTCATGACTAAAAAATGTAGAGTCTATGAAAATGAAAACTCTGCTTGCACATCAGTTTAACACCCTGGGTAATTAATTGCAGACGTTTTTTTCTTTCAGAAGCTGGCTGACAACGGAGCAGCCATTAGAGCCTCTGGCGTTAGAGAAGCATAGCCCTGAAACTTGTGTCATTAAGCAGCTGACTAAAGTCCACGTGTCCCCTTAAGCTCCCATTCTCCTTCAATTTTCCTTTGAAATCCTTCATCCCATGGGGCATCTGGCACTTAACTCCATGGTAAAAATGTGCGGTTTCCTGCTGGTTTGCAAGGTCATTTTTTTCTAGATGACTTGGTGACTTTGACCAAGCACTGCTTCATTTTCTCTCCATTTCTTCCGAAAGCACAGATTAGAGCAAACAGCCTCCAGATGGAGCTCACGATGCACAGACCTCACCACACCTGAGGTGGTGTCCAATCCACGGAGGAATCCAGGCTGTACCTGTGGTTATGGTGCCTGAAGGATGCTTCCTCTTACTTATCTAAGGAAAACTGAAGCTACATGTAACACTCCACTTTTTGGAACAGGAGGAGCATTCATAAGATTCTTCAAAGCATTCAAAGGAGCAGAACACCTTTTTGGTTACCTGCTTGTCGAACTGTGTTTACAGCACTAAAAAGCTACAGGACACAGAGAGATGCCATTAACGAGCAGCCCATCCTGTAGCAGCTCGCAGGCCTTGCTCCTGCATTCCCAAAGCGATTGTTTAAAGCTGCTGTCTCCTGCACAGAGGGCACGATTAGCTCGTATTTTCTTTGGAACATGTGTTTACCTCATTATCATACTTACTTTCCACTGCTACAAAACTTCCAGTTCTGTATTCACCTAATAAATACTCTCAAATTTATGAGGCATCAATGTCCTGAGGCCCTTGAGCACCTAATGTTTGGGCAGCTGGCTGCAGTTCTGTGCATAAAGAGTATATATTTTTGATACCTGTGTAGCATCACATTCTGCTGTTCTGAGGTACGGAATACACACTCAGCATAGCTGTAGACTTGATACAGGGGGACATTTTTAGGTTTAATTTTTTACATTCTGAAAATGAAACACTGTCTTAAGAGCTCTCAGTTTCATTTTCAGTGAAGTGAATGTGAGGTAAGACATTAAAAATGTTCTTTAAGTCAAAGAAAAGATCTATATATCAGCCTGATTTGCTTAATTATGCTTTTAAATAGTGGAAGTGTTTTGTTGATTGTGCAGCTGTGTGGACGTACATGCAGGTGTATGCACACTTTCAACCATGAATATATTACTTTGTTCCTCTGCTTTGACCTGTTAAACCACTTGAAACTCAGGTTTACTCTTTTGCTGGATGCAGTCTAATGAAACTGCAGTCTTAGGGCATTTCGAGCAGCTCGCCTGTTTATGCTGAGTTCCTGTTTCTAATCCAGTTTCTTCTAACACCCAGGAATGAGATATGTAGGCTAAGAATAGCACATGATACAAATCCACCTACAGGAGACTGCTCAAGGGAAGTCTAATGAACATGGAAGTCTCATGGAACAGCAGATCTAAACTCATCTGTTCTGGCCCAAGCGATGAGGGTGCTTGGATGCTCATTAGAAGGCTCACCAGCTCCCCCAGACCCAAGGCAAAGAGCTTCTCCTGTTGCATGGATCGTGTTTGTAGCCCTGTACACAATGACATACGAGGCTGAAGCCTTGACCGTGCGGCCGATAGGCAGCGTGTGCAGTGCTTTGGTTTAAATGCAGCACATGGACTCTGACAAAAATTGATGTTCGTGTGAATCCAAACTCTTTATACATACGGAAGGTTTTAAGAGCTGGCATGTGTCATAGAAGCAGAGCAGACTTTGCTCCAAAAGGGCAGTTCCTAAAGGGAAAGATTTATCCCGTGGCTTCTTAGAGTTTCTTCTGTTTGGCAAGCGATCATTTTCTTTTCATGCGGAAGCCAGGGACTAGCAGACACCTCTTGAAGCCATCCCTTCACAAGAGCTTTCCTGATTTAATTTGATCTTGTATCTTTCTCACACCAGACTGTTTTGCTGCTGCTGCTGCTTCTCTGTTCCGCTGTTGCTTTTCCTGTATGTTGAATTCAGTTCAAGATTAATTGTTTCCCATGGGACAGGACATCGTCATGCTGAGCCTCTTCCTTTATCCATCTTCATTCTCGAGCCCAACTCTACTTACCCATATGGCAAAACACCCCCTTCATACTTTTGTCCTGCTCCTGACTTGCACAAGTGATTCTGCTGGGAGTTGAACTTAACCAGAAACCAGCCTGAACCATATTTTTTTTCTATCCATAAATCAGAAACTGAATCTGAATTTGTATTTCAAAGTTTTGATAGAAGCCTCCAATCCCAGTGGAACCTGAAACAATTTTTTTGGTTTGTTTTCTTTTGGGAAAGTAGTCTGAGGGGGACACACACACCTGTCTCCTAGCTGCTCCTTTTCTTTGGGATCTGTTGCATCTTTCTTTTTGGGGGGTCCATCTAGCACAGAACAAAGTGGGCAGTATCTGTGGCTAAACCAGGTTTTGCTCCATCTTGTGCCCTTACCTCTGCCAGGAAGGGCTGGCCCCCACTGTGGCAGCTGTCTGGGCAGGAGCTGTGTTTGCCATTCGGGCAGAGCTGAGCAGGCTGCTGGGGTCTGAGCCAGCAGTAGGAAGTGGCACAACACTAAACAGCCACTGCCAAATTTCTCCCTTCTTGTTCTCCCTCATCAGAGAGGAGTCAGGGAAGAGCTGAGATTTGCTCTTACGAATTTCTTTGGGCAGGAAATGGCAGAGCTGTCAGCTTGTGATAGGGTGGGACGACACTTCTTTGCAAAAAGCCAGGGGATTATTTATCTGAAATCTCATCACTCACTCATTCATACCCTTATTCCCCAACCACAAATAATCACCTCACTCCCATTACACCTCTTCAAACAGCAATTCAGGCTGCTCCATGACAGCAAGGCAGTAACATCCTAATTGATCTTACATGTGAGGGTAACTATAATGGCGTCTGTGGTGGAAAGATGATTTTATTTTCCAGTGTTGAAAGCACAGTTGTAAGTACACAGACCTTCTCTGTGCTTACTCCTGAAACAGCTCCCTTGGCTTCTCAGGTGTCTTGCCACAAGACAGATGAAACTGTTTTCTCCCTCCAAATTAGCAGATTTGCCTGAGAACTGTCATCTGCTCTTGCAAAGCAGTCAGACAAGGAGACATGTTGTGAAGCACTGATGCACGGCACGTTCTCCTTGACTGCTCAAAACACACAGACAAGTATTAAAAGAGTTTAGGCTCTGGCCCAAGCAGAATCAGCTATTGAGATTGTACCCTGACCGACTCCCAATCTCTGACTTCCCTGTGGCATTTACCTCTTGCTGCCCGACACATCCAGCAGTAAAAAATGGGGCTAATTTCACAGAAATGCAGCTGTACTCAGTGAGTGAAACCATGATCTCTCTGAAAGACACTGGCAGTACATGTAGGGCCTTTGTGAAGCTCTTCACAGAGAGCTTTGTTAGCCAGGTGCAACAAAGTGTCTCCTCTTGAAGACGGGTTGGTGTAAGGAGTGGGAGGGAGAGAGGGGAGGATGACCGGATCTCTCTTGTGTAGAAAATGGCAGAATTTAAGCTATGCTTGAAATTGCTACAATAAAGCTTTCTATATACTTTGATGGGCCACTGAGAGCAAATGGGCGGGAGATACAATTTTATTATGCCAAAAAAAATTACGCTGGTTAGCTGTTGTGGCACTGGGGTAACTAAAATCCTCTTGGAATAGGCCCTGCTTGTTCTCCAAAGACAAATGTGAAGATGTGCTCTTCTTGGGGTGAGAGGTTACAGCTCTGACTGTATGATTGCTTTCATGCTATAAAATGAGAAAAGCATGAATGAAAAAAACCCTAACATCCATTAGGGAGAAAATTGGCTGGGAGGTCTGCAGGTACAGATAGATTAATCTCCATTTACTGCTATCAGAAATAGATGCTGTGCCTGTGAGCACTAGCCATATATTTCTCTCTAATCATCCTTTCACAGGCTAGGTCACACCAGCTGTGGTGTGTTTGGGGACAGAACAACTATGAAATCCGAGCAGCTTTCCCAGCAAGAAGACTGTTTCACAATCAAGCAGCTTCATCATTTTTGCCTCTGTACTGGGAGGTAGTTTGGCCTCATTCTTCTTATGACTCCAAGACATATGCAGCTATGCCCAAGCAAGTCCTTTGTCCAGCAGGATCTGATGATAGCTCATCCCCAGTGCTATAGTGCTGATCTGTGGTGGCTACATAGAGAAAGAGAGGCAGAATATCTACAAACAATACTGAGTATCTGAAAACAATATTGTTATCTTGTTTAAAAATTATATAAAATCTCCAGCAAATTGGATTTCATTGTTGTATCCTGCCTTCTCTGTGTCTAGAAATTGCCAAAATGTGTCATGCATGACAGTAGGGTTAACCCAAACCAGTTGAACCCTTTTAATAATGGCTTGTCTTCCTTTCTAATAGCTGCAAAGACCTGCTTAATGTTCTGTTGTGCTTTTTAACAAGCATCCAGTGTCAATGGGACTTCATTAAAGAGGGTTTTTTTAACTGTAGTTCTTGCTCCAATTTGTGTTTTGTAATAATCATGCTTAAAGAGGAAAGAAATGTCATGTCCGAAGCCATGAGTGGGGCATGTGTCTAAATAATACAAAGAAACTGGAGCTGTGCAACAGCAGGAGAAGGAAGAAAATGCCAGATCCTCCCCACAGTCACTCGGAGCTGACTAGAAATAGGAATAGCTGCACTGGGCCAGAGCAAGGCTCCACTTGCTTGCTATCTCTGGGATGCACAGAGGAAGGACAAAAGAAACCTTGAGTGTGTGTGTGTGTGTGTGTTTATATGTGTATATGTGCGTGTCCGCAGATGTACTCATACGTGCCTATGTCAGACTGTCCTCAGAGGCGCATGCTGGTAAGACAGAGGCAGCAGTCACAAGGCGCAGGAAAGAAAACTCCAATCAGGAGAATTTCTTCACATCTGGAAGGGCTCAGCACTTAACTTGACAAGGGCCTGAACAATCAGGTTGGGCTGTCTTTCCAGGGATTACACATGATCACCTCCAGAGGGGTTTTCCAGCCTGAATTATTCATACATATGTATATACATACAAATGCACATTCACATATAGACTTTTAAAATATAGGAAGATACATATATGCATGTATGTGGCACATTCCCTCTTCATATTCTGTACGGAAAACTGTAACTTAACCCGTTTCCCTGTTGGCTAGCCTTTTCAGGGAAAACAGAGAAGATCTTTGGGACAGGACCCTCCAAACACACGTGTTCAGCAATGCTATTCGTGCAAATTACTCCTGAACTGAGTAGGGTTCCTGGCATGGGCCATTCTCCTGACAAGGTGGGCAAGACCTGTTTTAGAACTGTAATTTAAAGTCAAACCAGAGAAATCATGCTACAGAAGAGTTTACCCGGCTAAGTGACCAGTTAAGCTACTGGATCTTTCCTTTTTGAGTCTGAGCAAGTGTTTGACCAGTGGATAAGGATGGATGCTGCAGAACTGGAAGGTACTTGGGAAAATGATGACCTTTCTTCTGTAAGGAATGATAGTGTGAAATGAGCACTGTGCATGAGGGAGTGAACAGGCTGTGGTCTCTTAAGCTTCGCTTTTAGTTCTTCCTTTGGATCCTATTACCTTTTGCACAGAAACTTAGTTTATTTCTGCATTCTGCTTCAGCCTAAAGCAATTTATAAGTCTGGTTCTTCCCCTTGTGAGTGGGTGGGAAGCTTTTATTTCAGAATCCTTCAAATAACCAGATTCAATATCACCCTCATAAATTTGATCTCCTACACACATCCCCTTACTAAATAAGCAAATATTGTTCCTAAAACCAGTTTGGCTTATTTCTAGGTTGACCTTTTGTCAACAAAACATGAAGATATTATCGTAATTGGAAAAACTTCTCTCAGGCCTATAAACTGTCAAAGAAAAGGGGGAGAGAGGAGGAAGGAAAAGCTGGGGCTTAGAAACCTCATTTTGGAAATGTCAGTAGGACAACCAAATAGCATGAATCATAAAAACAGTGAAAGAGGCAAAGAGACAATGTGTGAACAGTTACTGCAGTGAAAGAGCTGGTAAATCATTATATATTTAACAATCTGTCCATTAGGCTGGGAAACAATATTTCACTTAGTCCCGTGGCACAGCCAGGGGTTTTCCAAGCAGCAGGCTGGGTTCAACAGGCACAGACTCCTCAGGCCAGGCATGGCAGGGGGATGACACTGGGCTGCCTTGCAGGGATCCTCAGCTCGTGTACCATCATGAATGGCTCATGCCAGCTTTGCCAGGAGGGACACCAGGGATGCATGGGGTCCCTCCTCCAACCCAAGTGTGGCTTCCAGCCTGGCAGAGAATTTTCATGTACCACAGGTGAAGGAGAAGCTTCTCCCTGGTGCCTGTCCTCTTCCTTTGCCAGCAAAATTAAAGCTAATGGATGTTTGCTCTTCAGTCCCCCAACAAGAATTATCCTGGTCAGGAGTGCAAGTCCTGCTCCCTCCTCCGGAAATCTTCCAGAGGACCTCCAGACCTCTCCTACCTCTGCTGGTCCCCAGAGGTCCAAGCATACCGGTTTGACCCAGGCAGTTGCAGGATTCCCCAAAACAGCCAAGGACACAAGCTGGTCTCTGTTTTTCTTTTTCTTGTCCATGCCCAGGCAAGGGTGAAGTGAGGAGAGTGATAGGACACAACCTTTTCAAACAAGCTGCTTCATAAACATAAATAAAGGCTTTTCCAGAAGCTGAGAAATGTTCTTCCCATGACTTTTAATGTAATTGAGAGGAAAGGCCTGGGGAAGCGCAGGAGAAATGGTTCAGTAAACTCCAGAGTGGCATAATCCCTGCTTGGGAAGCTTGCTACTTGTCATACAGGATGTCAGAAGCAGCAGGAACCTATCTCAGTGACCTCTCTTGGGTGTGCTTTCCCAGCTGACTCAAACCCCTCTCATCACAGCAGCATAGATCGGCAAGTATGTGCTGTTGGGAACCAGGAAGGACCCACCACCAAAAGAAGTCCCTTTGCAAGGGATTGAGAGGCACTTGCATGCTGAGAGAGTTTTCCTAATCAACCATTAACATCAACCTTCTGGATCAACCAGCAGCTGCTTTTCCTGTGATACTGATTGGGTAGAGTAAATCAAACACCAAGGTTTAGTGGCTACGACAGTCCAGTCTGGGCTATGACGTCCTGGAGCAGTCTGGGTGTCACTCTGTTCAGGGAATCATCCTCTCCTGAGCTTGTGAGTCATCCCCTCTCTTCTGGCAGCACAGGATTCCTCTGACATATGCACATGTGAGGCATCACTGGCCAAAGCACGGCAAGTGAAGGAGAAGAAATGTGATGAAACTCGCTGTGGAGTCAGGTTAGGTCTGTTCCACTGATAGACGTTTCTGCAGCCATGGAGTCAGGCAGGGCGGTGGCTGTTTGAGCTGAAGTTGTTCTGACCTCCTCCCATCTTTTCCTCCTTGCCTTAGACAAGCTGCATCCCAGACTAGCCCCTGTGCCTCACCACCAGTCACGTCATCAACTTCAAAATGACACAGCGGAGTTTTTGAAGAACCAAATGGTGAGCGTACAATGCTGCACTGGAGGGTCAAGATACCACAAAAAGTATACTCAGGACTCGGTGCAGGGCAGATAGTGCCCATTATCGGCTGTGGTCAGTGAAGTGACAGGGGTCTGTCTCTGCTTTGGTGTTCCAGCTTGCCATGCTGGGTGTCTCCCTGCCATCATAGAGGGTAGAGAGGAGTGGGAGAGGAGAACACAGTTCTTAACAGATTTAGGGAAATGCTGAAGCTGTAAATCAAGATCTTCAATGCATTTCATCTCCTTCCCTTTCAGTACTCAGCAAGAAAATAAATGCATACCCAGGAAATAAGGAACAGATGCGCAGGCGCATCTTGGGACACATAAATTAACATGGAAGTGAGCGGGCAGGCAAGAGTAGCAGTGAAGGGTAATTAGACCACACAGGCACCACCAGCATGGGACTGTATTTCCAAATATTGCCAACAGCCAAAATGTCCATAGCAAAGTGAACTCTTCCATTTCTTGTGGTTACAGTCCAAGGCCAGGACGTTGACTATGAGAACCTGATGCTTTGATGACTGAATGGGTCATGATGCTCCCCAAGAATAAACAATCACTGAGGGAAATGAAATAGAGAGAATGGCCTGGTTCCCTCCTTTTGGAGCAAATTCCCTCTTCCCACAGAAACTAAGCTGTGAAACCAGAAAGAAATTAGGGCAGGTATTGGAAAGCCATTATAACCTGTAGCTGCTCTTGGGTTTGAGTGTGGCCAGCACGGTCATATTCCACCCTGTATGCAGAAATGGGGTTTTTTTTCTACTGAATCTGTTGCATTTGAGACATTTTTCCCTTGTGCCCAGTGTACTCAGCAGTGTCCCAGAGCACCAGCCTGCAATGCTGTGCAGAACACAATCCTGCAGCGCCCACAGAAGTGAGTACAGCCTCAGTGAACTCCTCAAAGGCCAGCAGCAGTCCTTAGGTCCCATGGAGTCCTGAATGGCAGAGCAGAGTTTGACTCTGAGCACCTGGAACACCTCAGGACCATGTGGTTACCACACTCCCATCTTGCTCTCCTGGTTTCTGCCTTGTAAACATTAGACCAGCATCTTGTATGTGCTTTACTCAAAGGTCTGCCCAGCCTTTCCTGAATAAACTGAAGGCATCCTATGGCACAGTCACCACAGTGTTTCGTACTTAGGCCCAGGTAAAAGTGAAGCTCAGCTGTGAGTGCCTGTTTATTCCTTTACATTCCCCAGGTTTGACTGCATGCGCTGGACTGCGAATGCAGGAAGGTTATGGTTTGTATTGCACTTTGTCCCTTTGCTGAGCACGGCTGGATGCCTGGGAACTGCATGGACTGCAGGCTGGCAAGGACTGTGCTGTGTCAGAGCACAGAGAGATGGCCTAGGGGCACCTGAGGTGCTACCACTGTCAGGAAATGGGAAAAACAGCAACACAAGCACAGCAGTACCTGCACAGCACTTCTGTTGGAAGGGCAGTTGTGCTCATCAAGCGCTGTGGGACTGCTGACCCTCTCAGGTCCTCATAGCCCACCGGAGTTCCCAAAATGTCCTCACTGCTCTACTGGGCCATGCTGGTTTCCTCCATACTCAGCCATTCAGGCAGCTTGTTTCCCACCATGCTCGAGGACTGAGATGGCATTTCTTTACCCAGAACCATCTGCACAGTTTCCCCAAGGTGCTGTTTGACATGGGCTTTTGCCCAAGGCCTCACTTGCTCCAGATAAGTGCAAGCTGCTTTCCAGTGAAAGCAAAGCATTTGCTTAATATCTGAGTTAATTCCTATGTTCCCCAGATAGGGCAAAGATCAGGCACTTGGAAGAAAATATCTGTGCAAGACCTCCCTCCCAAATTACAAATGACAGAAGCATGCTTTTGTTTTTACCCTTTCCCTACAAACACAATAGATATTGGTCCTCCTTTGCCTGTCATTTACCTCCCCTGGACCTTGTTGTTACAAGTCCTAGTGGCATTCTTTTCTCCTGTCCTGTCCGGTCCTGTCCTCTCCTCTCCTCTCCTCTCTTCTCCTCTCCTCTCTCTTCTCCTGATGTACCTTGCACTGATCATCTGCCCACAGAGGCAGGAGCTGGGTTTCATCAGGCCTCTAGAGTTATCATGCTCTTTCAAGAGCTGCCTGGAGAACATTCCGGAAGGGAGTTGTAGGCCATCCTTCAGTGGTCAAGCACTTTGGCGGGGTGTTGGTACGAAAGCCTTCGCAAGTCAACAGAAGTCTGAAAGTAGCACCAAATCATAGAATGTTTGGGTTGGCTGGGACCTTTAAAGGTCAACTAGTCCGACCCCTCTGCAGTGAGCAGGGACATCTCCAACTAGCTCAGGTTGCTCAGAGCCTGACTTGGTGCTGAGCACGATGGCCTGATGCTGGCCATCTTCAGCACAGTGCAGTGTGCAGGCAGGAGGCATGTGGTACTTTCCATTGCCAGAAGAGCATTTTCCTCCATGTCCTCCAGCCTTTTGCTGGGGGAAATATTTTTTGTTTCCTCCACGTCTCCAGATCAAAAGGACTATTTCCCCTCCTGCCAAACAGACCATTTTAATGCACATGCATGTGGTCTCAAAAGTCACTTCCCTGAGCAGCCTGCTC